>VYZS01051460.1:43516-75315 GCA_013400695.1 Neodrepanis coruscans | reverse complement strand
TTTTTTTTTTTTTTTACAAAAATTTCTACATCTAAATCACTTTGCTAGAAACATTATTTTTCTTTCCATTTTTTTTTACATTAGTTAAAGCAGAATCTGCTTTTGTGAAAAAAGACAAGGATCAAGGTCTTATTTCATGCAGAAAATGCAAATTAAAGATCATAAAAATGGGTGGTTTGTTCTGGTTTGGGTTTTTTTGTTCTTTTTTCTTTTTTTTTTTTTTTAATAACGCTGTACAGGATGCAATGCAGCCACTCAGAGTATGTTAAGATGGTTCACAGCAGTCCCTTTGATAGTATACATTGACACAGACATTGATCTTCCTGTCCTGCTGTCATTGTTGTTCAGCTGTTTGAATTTCAGGCCACGTAAATTGTCCCCAGTTAGAGAAGATGCTGCAGCTTCTTCGTCTTTGAGAGAGAGAAAGATGGATGGGTGCAGCTTGAGAGGATGATACATTGGCATAAATGGAATAGATTTTCCTGGGAAGGATGCCCCAGCCTTGCTTTCATATCTCTTGGGTTAACACTCCCGTAGTGATCACACCATGAAAGGGCATTTGCCCTTCAGAAACAGGTTTTTCTTTTGAAAGGGGATGTGATTTCACACAAAGACACAATATTATGGCATGCCAGGCAATGGGAAAATAAAAAAAACAACCCACACCACAGACTGGACAATAGTCCTGCCAGCAGGGTCATGTGTACTCGCCAAGGGGTGGGATATTTCTAGGTAACTCCTGAGGCATTCTTGGATTCCTGCTTTTTCCATTTTCCTCTCTGGCACCTAGCTGCTTATCCTTCCAGATATTAGAAACCCTTCCCTGTGACAACTGCTGAGTCTTTCCAGGGGTTTGTTCATTGAGAATATTCCCTTTTGGCTTACCAAGCATATTGGTCCCAACCCAGTGAAGCCCATCCTCTTCTTGCTTCAGTGCAATTGAACCAGGACAGGAAAGGTTGCCAACTCCTCTGCTAACCTTGCTAGCCGTGGCAGCAGCTGAAACTCAGGGTTTTTTGCCTAGTCTCTGCCTGTGACAAGCTCTAGAACATGTTTCCCTTCTCTTTGTCTCAAAACTCAAGGGGCAAGAGGGTAACAAAATCTCTCTGGAAGCTGCACTAGCAAAAGACATACTCCTGTTCAAAACACCTGTCATGGGTCCCCAGATATCCCTGAGGCAGACAGCACAGTGGCCCCCAGAACTTAAGGTTCTATGGGATGCTGTCTCGGGAGAAAAGAGGTTAAGCATCACCACACATGCCACTGCCAGCTTTCTCACAAGGTGCACCCCTTCTTTGGCCTCCCACCTGACATGTCATGATACTATGCAATAGTCACCCCTGCAGTGAGGAGTGACAAGCTCACCTGCTTCACTCACCACTGAGACACTCTGGTCCTGCTAGCACCAACCACTGCCTGTGCAAGGCCTGGTGCTCCACAGCCCTGGGCACAGCCAGGAGATAGTGATGAGAAAGGAAAGATCAACCAAATGCACCATCACCTAGAGGTGAAATTAAAGACGACTCCCTTAAGGACCAAGTGGGTCAAGGAAGTTCATCCCAGTGTGGGGCAGAGCATCTGTCAGTGAAGAGGCAATGCAGGCTCCTTTCCCTGCAGATAAGAGTAGAAATCAGCCACAGAGAGACCTGAGACAGGGTGTTCCTGATGCTGAAAACATTGCCAGTGCCCTCTGTTTGAGTCCCCAAGAGTCATCAGCATCACAACAAATGTAATCACATTTTCCTTCCTTGCTGGCCTGGCCTCTTGGTCCCCAAACCCTCCCCACCAGGCTCAGCAACACCAGGACTATCTGTGCATCTGGGCACCATGATGTGGCATATCCAGTAAAGCACACTGTGATCAAGATATGTCCAGAAGGCTGAGCAAGTCAGGCCCTTCTACCTGGAAAGTGTCCACTGGATGCCCAGCAAGGTCCTCAAATAAGACCTGGCCCCAGCATCTATCTGAGTATAACCATTAACCCTGCTGCTGGCAGAGCACTGAGAGCTGGGAGACATTTAGCTTTGCAGGGAGCAAACCAAAACTGATCTACTGTTTAAAACACATACTAGAAGAGAAATTATCACCCCCTTCAAACAAATAATGTTACTTACCACTATACTATCTCCTCCTTTCTGAGGGAAGAGTCTGCCAGCATAAACACCAAGCTCAGCCTGTGCAAATGATAAAATGGGCATCCCTGGAAAATAAATGGGTCTATCGCCTCTCCTCTCTTTGTCATACACATATTCAATATTACTCAGTAAGTGCTTTCTGCTTGTGGCACTGGCAAGTTCTGTCTGTCTTAGATGGGAGCAGGCAGTCCACAGCATGGAGCTTATGACAGGAGGTTTGGAATGATTTGAGTCCATTGTCTCCAAGGGGTTGTGATAACAGTATCAGATTCTTGGAGCAAGGGACTGCATACTGTTTCAGAATTTTGTTGTCTAGAGCACAATGGAGTGCCCAAGCTCATGCTCACAAAACTCCTCTTTGTTTTGTCTCAGCAAACCCCCTGTCCTTGGTTACCCACCAGTCTCTATGGCCTGTTTGTCAGCAGAAAAATCTGAGTCAGGGCTATGCAGCTGTACCACACTGGGGCACTCTAGCTGGAGTGGCAGCTGTGCTGGAGGGAAGCCTTACTGCTTAAGAAGGGCCTTTCCTAAGAGGGCTGAGACTGCCCTTAGGTCTGCCTTCCACATGGAGTGTTCTTTAGTTTTGTTCTTTTTTTCCCTTTTAGTCTTGCTGAATAACACAAACAATTCGACATTTATTGACCCAGGTGTAGAGAGAAGCCACACTTCTGCCCCATGGAGGCAAGGCTGTCCTCTGCTTTTCCAAAGCACTAAACATAAGACAGGCAATTTCTCATCTTGCTTTTCGCCCTTGACACTCCTTCCAGCCCAGGATTGCAACACAGAGGATTACCACATGCCTCAGACCCACTACCATCATCATCCTTGGCATTCCCCATAATTTTTTTCTGCTAACTGAAAGTTGCATGGAAACCAAGTGACCCCCCCAGTTCAAATTCAATCAGTGCCCTACACTTGACACCACTCATTTGTACTTCTGCTGAAGAATTTGTCTCTGCAGGGGCAATGATGACTCTTAGAGATAACTAAGCTTAACAAAAGGTTCAACTGAATTGCAAAGGGTCTTAAGACAACACTTATCACATGGAGGGCTTGCTTTGTACTGTCTTCTGAGCAGCTGGCATTTCCTCACACTTGTCACCCTAGACTAAGACACAGGGAGAAAAGCAGCAGCAGCAGCAGTAACAAAAGTTTCTCAAAGAGAGTTCAGGTTCATACTGCCTCTGCATTTCCTATTTATCCAAGAGATATCTGAGATTACCTTCCCCTCCTTCACTACATCTTAAGATACAGTAAAGCATAATGCAGGTTAGCTCTCTAGGAAGAGACCACATGCACAAGAGATTCAAATCTAATACACAGCCTTCTCCCACTGGCCTCAGGGACAGTAGGATCTAACACTGAAAAGTTACTTACAGACCATCACTTCCACCTCTACCGCCCACCTCTTCTTTACTGTGCTTGGAGGTGGATCAGGGAGCCAGCCCTAAGGTCACCATCCCAGTGGGCTGTGCCTTTGTTCAGGCACAGGCACAGATTTGCCCTCCAATTCTTGTGGGGAAAGTCTGGGGAAATGGTTATAGTAGCCTGAAGGACAGTGCTTCTTTATTACACTTGTCACCTTTCAGCTGTTCTTTACTTCTGAATGTACAGAATCATTTTTATTTGGTTTACATCAAGACATTAGAAATCAAACATCTTTTTTTTTCTTTAAAAAAAAGAACAAAACAAAATGGAAAATAAAATTCAACACTATATACATCTTCTCTTCCCCAGTCTCTGCTCCCCTCCCTCCCTCCCTCCCTCCCAGCATCTGTGTTAGGTCTTGCTTCCAACACATTGGTTTCACAGCTCTCACCCAATCCATGCCCCCAACCCAATTTCCATGTCTACTGTAAAGACATCCCACCCTGCTTGGTAAGCCCAGCCTCATCTCCAAGAAAGCATTTGGTAACCAGCAGGACATTTCTTGCTTCATTTTCTCTGATCTCTCACACCAGGATAGAGCTTGGCCCGTGCCCCAGCCTGGCACAGCAATCACTCCCCTGAACATCCCAGCCGAGCTTCTGCAATTTTGTCCAGATGCAACTGATTGTCCCTGCCTACAGGGACTGAGCTTGTACTGATGGCTGTGCACCATCTCCCTCTATTTCTCCTGTTCCTGACCTCAACATCTCCAGAGACCACAGTCTGCCCACTAGGAACTGCTGTCATGGCTGGGCTTCCTGGAGTGCTGCCTGCAGCTGCACCCAGCCTGTCTGATTCAGTGATGTCCCCAGTTTTCAGTGCTCTAGTCCCTTCAAACCTATTGTATTGCTGATATATTTTCACAACCTCTCTCCTATTTGCTCTGCTTCTGAAGTTACGGCTCTCTCCCCCCAGTTACCTTTTCCTCATCCCATCTTCTCCATCAGGATTTCAGTAACCACCTTCCCTAAGGCCACTGTCCTTTGGCTGAAACCCAGAGGTTTCTCTTCTGTTTGAAAACAGCTCAGAGATTTAAACCCCTTCCTCCTCCCCACAATAAAGAAAACAAAATCAACTCACTTCCCCACCCTTATCTCCTCCTGCCAGAGCCTCTGGAGCAGAACTGGTCAAACAGACTGGCCAGATCAGTTCCCTTCCTGGCTCTGTTTTTGGGAAGTGGATGTGCTGTCCATTGGCCAGAGGAAGTACCAAGCCTTGGCAGGTTCCCTGTTATCTGCAAGACATAAGCTGCTGGCATGGTGTCAGATGTGCATGCAAGAAAGTTGGATGCCAGTTAAAACCCACAGTCCTGTTTGTTTCATGCACTGTGAACTTATCCTATATACACTACTGGCTGGTTTATGCTTGAAGACATGAATATAAAGGTATTCATTTTCCTTTTACCGTAGTAACCAAAGCTTTACTTTCACCCATGGAATAGCAGGGGGTTGCTAGCAGGGCTCTTATTTCCCTGTTTTGCACTTTCTCTCATTGTCTTTCCGTTTCTTAACATTCAAGGTGAAGGGGGGATAGGAGGTGGACAGATAGAATTACAGTCCCAAGGTCCTAGTTACTAAAGGTCCCTGAGTGACAGTACTATACAGTATCAGAAAATGAAGCAATAGAGTTGCGTTGGCCATGTATATCCTGAGAGAGATTTCATTTCTATTTCTGCTTTTCCTTCTCCTCTTTCACATGGTGCAAAACATTCTCCCACAGCCCAGCTTCCTCAGGCAGCCTGGAGTGTCCCACACATTTGAGTTACAGTCTCCACTAAAAACCATGACCCAGGAAGCAGCAATCCTGCCCTGGGCTATCAACAAACCAAGCCCTGACCATTGCCTTCTGCCCCACTGCAGGAAAAGTCAGAAGCAGCTCCAGTCTGGAACAGCACTCACACTCTTTCCTCCCCCTTTCCACACTGCTCTCCCTTTCTGAACGAAAGGAGGGCAGCAGTGGGAATGCAAGGTGCAGCATGGAAATCCCCTTCACCTTTCCAATAATACACATGCTTGTGATGGCTTGAAACGTCTGAGCCTTGAGTATAATTAAAATGCTTTTTTTTCTTCACTACCTCCTACCTGGAGCACTGGACCTCAAAACAAGGCATGGGTTTGTTGGCTTTCTTAGGGGTGGATGCAGACAGCTGTGGAGGATAGGCATGGAGGTGCCACTTCAGTTTTGGAGGAGGGTATTTCTAGAGGCCTTCAGCCTTCTTCCCTCACCCCTGTGTGAGAACACATTTTCTATTACTCATCCGACTTGCAGGACACCACGTTGTTGTCCAGCGTTCTGCCCCACCATCAGAAATTATAAGGCAGTTCCTGAACTGTGAAAAGTCCTGACCGCACACTCTTTGGCAAAGATTATTGTCGGACCAAATAGTCCAGAAGTCTGGATATACTGACTCTGTGAAGTAAAACTGGCCTGGTATACCAAGTTAGAAACATTCAAGGAGAGAAACTAGGATGACTCCTGATAAGAAAGAGAACCCAGCCAACAGAGAACCGAGGCAATAGCAAAGGAGTCTGGCTCACACTCCCAGCAGGTAAAGAAATTGGCTAAGCAGTGCTTTTTCCCTGGAAAGCTTTTGGATTGTCACTATGAAGTTCTGGGCTCAATCTCTGATTGAAGCCTCTAATGTTAAACACAGCCTTCCTATGCCTCCAGTTTCTGGAGGCCCTGGGCTGTACATGCAGGGCACTGGATGAGGTTGGTCAGGACCCCACTCTGTGTGGGGCTCAGCACCTGAGGAACAAAGAGCTTCCATGGGTTTTGTACCATCTGCCCTTACCAGCCTTTGGGACCAGCTGAGAGAGTTCTCAGGTGCCTAACTTCTGCCATTTGTCAGGCTTTTACTACTACAAAAAACTACTACAAATTAGTGCAGTTCTTGAGTCATCTCCCTTGCCTTCATCATTTCTTTGTTTTCCCTCCAATCTTACTATGCTTCTTATAATTGCCTCTTTTTTTCTACTTTTATCATTCTGACCACCCTTTACACTGCAATCACATATGTAAACGGTAAGTGTTTACATATTTTATTTAATCAATCATCTCGTTAGACTCCACTTAGAAACTGAACTTGCCAATAGGCAGCCTCCATCTGCAAACTGCAGTGATGACAGGCATATATCCACTGACATTATACTGCTGATGCCATAAAACATGACTTCATGACTTCCACTAAAACATTTTAAGATATTTTTGAATAGAATCCCACTAGAAAGCATAATTTTCTCCATGGCCAAGCATAATTTTCTCCATTGGCCAAGCTTTAATTTCCTGGGTATCGGGTAGACGGAACTACCAGATCCAGCCTCAGCCCTATAATCCAGCTCCAGTCACTATTGAGACTCTTATTTCTATACAGATCCCATATATAAACTGCAGTAATATCGGGAAAACCCATTTTCAACAGCATTGCTCCTGAATGTGGAGACCAGCAAGAATCTGTTCTGCAGGGCACTGGAGAATCTAAGTGTGATTTAACAATTGTGCTAAAACCTTGGTGAGTCCAGGAAGGCCTGGACCAAATGTGTGAATGCCTGAACATGGAAGAGAAAGACAGAGGTGGGATGATTAGGAAGGATGGATGCTCTACTTTTATGCTTCGGATTCTGCATAAGACATGTACTGATATAAAAATAACAATACTTATTACTCTGATAAGGCTTGGTCCTGCTTCATCCAAGTCATGGGAACCTTTCCATGACTTCAGTGTCACTAGGTCAGGCCTATAGTGATTCACATTTTCATAGCACTGTACAGACATTTATTAGTGAATCAAAGATGTGCATTTAGATTCATCTGTCTTTTGAAAAAGCAGGAGTTTCCCTGGTCTCACAGGATCACTCTGCTCTTCCAAGTAATGGGAAACAAGGAAAAGGGAGGAGAATGCTAGCAGAAAAGTAAAACGATAGTTGGATAAAGGGCAATGTGAGTGTCTGGGGGTCTGTCAGGAAAAAAACTACATCAGGTAAGAATAAGGTTCTCATCATTACTCTAGGAATGGCAGAATGACCCTAAGGTTAAAGTTTTGCACTTGTGAATTTATTATTTTCATGGCTTTTATTAATATTATAAGGGAGATTATCAATCATCAATGATTGCCAAAGTGGCCAATAATTCAGTGATTTTCCTGAAAGTCATGGGCTGCTTTGGAAAAAGCTGACCTTGCTATCCAAGGCCAAGTTACCCTTCTGTACCTTCATAATGAATGCCTGTGAATGGAAGCTGCTACAGACTTGGGGGTTTCCACAAGCACTGACAAGCTCAACATTTTCATTGCAACCTTCACCCTGCCCAGTCTTTGAATACCATCACCTGCCAGCGGGATGATACTCCATGGAATTCTACAGCATCCTTAGTTACATCATCTGCAAGAAAGGGTACAGGCTGCTTTTCTCTACATTCTGCATGTATTAACAAACATAAAGGAAGGCCTGATAGAAGCAGTACAGATCAGAGGTTGCCACCCTACCATCTGTTTCCAAACTTCTTAGGAAAGGGGGTAATAATAATTTTCTTTTTTTTTTCATCCTGAAGCATAACAATGTTAAACGACATCCAGCCTTTCCTGCAACTTGATGTAGGTTGTGGTCACTCAGTGGGCTGGAGTGTGGAGTCCACTGTCTGGCATAAGGAACAGGAAGAGGAGAGAAAGGATTTTTAGAGTCCTGCAACAGCTTTTCTCTCCAAACTCCATAAGAAAAATGCAGGGTGGGAATGACTAGTAATAACCCCTCCTTTCAGGACTGAATCAGTTTAGTCTCCTAGAGATCAGATGCCAGCAGTAAACAGCAGCACTGTCCCTAAGTCCCTCACTTTCCTCAGCAAGTGTGTATTCACACACAAACTCCCCAGCTCTGTCTCTGTGATTCAAGCTGAGGCTCTGACCTCGCCAAGTTGCAATGAACAGACAAACCCCTGCTATTCCCCACCAAACACTGCCAGTTAAATGTCATCTGTGTTCTCTTTCTACAAAAGATATTACAAAACCCTCCCTCCCCAGACCCCTCCCCAGAAAACATGCTTGCACACACACATCCATGTCGACACACATGTCCACATACACACACACACACACACACACACACACACACACACACACACATTCATACAGGAAAAACAGCTTGCAAACTCCTGAAGGTGGAAAAAGGCATCTTGCAAATGTGCCTTGGTTTAGATAAGTTCCCTTCTCCTCCCACCCATAACCCCTTCCCTCCCAAATAATTGCCTTGTCCTCCCCTCTTCCCAGCTGTTCCAAAATAAATATACTTTTTATTTGTTGGTTTAAAAGATTCTTTTTAGGCTTGTAAGCATGAGAAAGGGAGAGAGAAAAAGAAAAGAAAAATCTCACAGCATGAGAATGAAACCTCATCATCTCATGAATCCATGAAAGAATAAACATGAAGGGGTTAAGAGCAGTGACAGAAGAAAAATTAAAAAAATATAATAACACTGAAAAGTGAAAGATGAAATTCAGCAGTGAAATGGAAGTGAGGATAGCGCATTAGTGATCACAGCCAAAGATAACCTGTCACCCTTACCAGTTTTTGACTCAATTTCTTTAAATATGCCCCCTCTTTTTTTAAAACTTTTCTTGGTTTTGTTTTTTTTGTGTGATTTTTTTCTTTTTTTTCTTTTTTTCTTTTTTCCTTTTTTTCTTTTTTTTTTTGTTTGTTTTTGGTGGTTTTGTTGTTTTTTTACAATGGTCTAAGTCCTTCTGCAGGAAACCAAAGTCAAGACAAACACATCCCTCCCTGAAACCAAACCCCCTCCCATACCCTTCTCTCCCTTTCCCCTCCCCACACTCTGTGGTTCTACATGTGCTCAAAAGAGAAGAGTAAGCTTAGAATAAATCTAATGAATCATAGGAATAAATGACAATGATAGTAAAGAGTAAAACCCAAACCCAAAAGACCACAACACTCCCGTGTTGTCATTGTCTGAGTGTCTGTCCCTATCTCTCTCGGAGGCCGCAGGCATCAATTTACATAGTACAACCAATAAACAAGGTTGAAGAATCCAAAAGTGATTGGAAAAATGATTCGTGACCACTTGTCAATGGTGCTGACGTCTGTCAGGTCTGGGATTTTGAGCTTCAGCTTGGATGACCGCCGGCGCAGGCGGCTGTTGGCGCGGTTGCGGGCCGCGGCGTGGTGGGTCAGCGGGATGTGGCGGTCCAGGGTTGGGTGGTGACCAAATCCATCCCGGGAGGCCAGCTGCTTGCGGAACTGGATTCCTGAGCCTTCAAAGGACAGGACAGAGTTTCGGGAGTCCCCAACACTGCTCATCATGTCCGTGGCCAGCAGCTCATTGTTCATCTCCAGAGTGCTGAGGAGGATGTTACCGTAAGGGTCAACCTAGAACGGGGGAAACAGAGAGAAAGGTAGTGGGGATGTCCTGTGCCGAATGCACACACCATCAGGGGTGATTTTGAGCTGTTTTCTGTGTAACAATACCACTAATTGGGTCATTTTTTAGCTCTGAACATGCTGCTTTTGAAAGTGTTACTGGAGTTGAAGGACCAGCCACTCGTGCTTGCAGCAAGCTTTTGAGTAGGGTGGTGTGATTCTGCCAACAGCGTAGGAACAAAAGCCAGAGGTATTTTTGGGTACACCTGCCTCATGCAAGAGGATGGTCCTGATGAGGCTGGTTTTAGGATGATGAAAAAAATATCAAGGAGAAAAAAATTCCCAGTTGTCATCAGACAAGGGGAACTGTACTGTTCACTTCTCGTGGTGAGGACAAAGGCTGCTCCACAGCTCATCCAGGAGAGAATGAACAGTGGAGAACCTGAATTCTCCTGCTACAATGAAAATAGAGGACAAACCTGCTCTCTCACCCTCTTCTCCTCATAACGATGTCGCTCATTGTTCGCCTTGCTGATCCGTTCACTCTGTTTCTTTTGCTGCCGGGGCCCTCGCCCAAAGAATATATAGTTGACAAAAGCATATTCCAGGAGCGCCAGGAACACAAAGACGAAGCAGCCCATGAGATAAACATCAATAGCCTTGACATAAGGGATTTTGGGGAGGGTCTCCCGCAGATGGGTGTTGATGGTAGTCATTGTAAGTACCGTGGTGACCCCTGTAAGAAGAGGGTAGGTGCTCTGTTACCAGTGGGATGGTTTCCTGAAGCGCCATTCTCATCTTCCCCATCCCTCCTCACAACTGCTCAACCTCAGGAGGGGTGAGAGCAGTGCAACTGGGAAGAAAATTCTAATTATTCTAATCCCAGATGCCTAATACAAATTGCTGCAGAAAATAAAACAGCTGCAAACAGCGGGAGAAAATATCAAAGTTGAGTATGATCAGGATGATAAGGATCAACATTCTCTGGGCCTTGTTTCTTATAAGTCCTCCCTAATTATCCTTCTTTCCCTCAGTGTGGCATGAAATATTCAGTCTTCCTCTGTCTTTTAATCTCTCTTCCTCCCTTTTTTCTACTTCATGAACTCACCAAGCTTCACTGTGTAATACTGAATCCCTCCCTGTACTTAACATGAATTTATAATCTGCTGTGTCTTTCCAATACTATGAAGAGAAGAAAGAGTGAAGAGATTCCCTCTTCATGATGCTCTCTTTTTCTGCCTCCTTCATAAGCTACATCCTTGAACCTATGAATTACCACCTTTCACTCACCAGTTTTACCACTCATTACTTCAATTATCACCTGTACACACTTCTCCCATGGTTCTCAAACTCTCCTTTTTAGTCCTACACATATTTCTTGCATCTTAAATAAGCATTTCTTAAACACTTTTGTCCTCGTCTACTCAGTTTCCAAAAGCCTTATGATTACTATCACAGCTTCAGTCCTCTTCAGTTTCTTCTCAGCCTCTTCCCTTCTTTGGAATGTCAGAATGGCCTCTGACAGTCTTCTGCCACCTCCAAAGAAATGGCGATGGACCTTCATACTTCTTTCGGGAGTGGTAACTCTTCAACTTAGTCTTCTTTTCCCACTTCTGTAGCTCAGCTGTCCTTACTATCTTATTGTTCTCCTTTTTTTCTAGTGTCCATCCTCCTTATCTACCTGTTAACAGCACGATTAGTCTTGATGACCTTAATTTGCTTCTCTGGTTTCAGCCCTACCTCTACAGTGATGGGTCACAAAGCTCTCTGTGCATCCTGGACCTCTGCTTGTCCTGTTTCCCCTTCACCCTCATTGTGTCTTTAATGTAATTCCTGATAAAAGACCTAAAGAACTAATAGTCTTCAGCTGAGCAAACAGAATTATACACATTTTTATGTGTATATATGTATGTATGTATATGTATATGTATATGTATATGTATATGTATATATGTATATATGTATTTGTATATTTGTGTGTGTATTTATACACATACAATATATTATATTGTTTATATTTAGGCAGTAGTCTAAATATCCAGACATATGAAGCTAAGACAGGGGGAACAGAATGTTCTCCATGTCTCCATTAAGAACCGGACAAATTGCAAGGAAGAGTTACTGCAGGGGCAAAGAAGAGCTTTTTGGCTGTATGAGCAGGTAAATCTGGAGATAAAATGACCAGAGGAGGCTGTAGAGTTTTTGGCTGTTGGAGCTTTTTAAGGATAAGCTAGACAGAGAACTGTCAGGAATAGTTTAGGGCGAGCTGTTCCAGTTCTGATCTACAATGTTTTTCTTCTGTCGTCTCCTTTGAATCCAGATGTCAGAAGAAATTCAACAGCTGTGTATCTTACGTCCTTCTGCTTGTGCTTTCACTGTGCCGTCAATGTCTGCCATGGTCTCTTTTCCTTCTCTCACTGATTATACTCTTGTCAATGCAACTTACCTTTTTAATTTAACCATGTTCTTCTTCTTCCCTCCCTGTCTCTTTGCTCCAGCCTCTCCAAGCAAACACAGCCAAATCACCCGTTTTATATCTTTCAAAAACCACCCCTCCTCTGAGTCCTTTCAAACTCTGTCTTCTCCTAGAGATAATTTAAACCCTCAACCTTTTGTTTAAGGCCAGTCTCTACTTGTGTTGCATTGCCTCTCTGAGCCTTTTCCACTCACAGATCCAATCTTGTTCCCTCCTTACCTCTCCCATTCCTCCAAACTTTATATCATATTGCATAGACCCATTATCATATGTCAGTCACCCCCCACTTTCTCCTGTTTCTTCTTCGAAATCCTCATCTGCAATCCACCCCCACTTCCCTTCTGTTGCTTAAAAGACCTCACTTTTTTTCCCTCTTTTAGGAAAACATTCCTATTAAGGCGAGCACATGCTTAAGAACTTTAACTACTGTCCCATATTTGCCTTGGCTATGAAGGTCTTCAGCTACAAAGTGTCTATAAGGGACCTGAACCATCATGAAAATGTGTAATCCCCCTTCCTTTCTTTTTTTATTTCATCTTTTACATTCACATACTACTCTTTGGCCATCCATTCTCAGCATTTATCATCCAACTAACCAGTCCTGGCACACCTGTTGACAAAGAGGCACCCAGACTTCTCTTCTTAAGAAAACCAGTACAAACCAGAGTGAAGGAACTGGTGGCCCCATGGCATGTCAGAGTGTCGCATATCTGAGAATCTGTGATCATTCATGTTTTTGCTTAGAGAGTTTAAACTTGCACCCACAAACAGTTATGGTAGAACTTTCACTGATTCAAATAAAACAGACTCTAGCTTGGGAAGTACTGACACTTCTAAATGACAAAAAAAACAGCTCTTCTCACTGAAAATTTGAACTTTGTTCTCAGACATATCTATGTGCTTAATTGCTACCTCATAAAGGAAAGGTATTTTCTTTGTTTCAGCTATCTCCCTCAAGAAAACACCTTCTCCAACATACAATGAAAAGGTACATACCCAGTGCCACTCGTGCAGCAGAAGCATCATAATTGATCCAGAAAGAGACCCAGGACAGGATGGTGATGAGAATAGATGGCATGTAAGTCTGCAGAATGAAGTAACCAATGTTCCTCTTAATTCGGAAACTCAAGGATAAGCGCAGATATGAACCTGACAAAGAGATATTAAATGGACATCCTGTTTGAGAGGAGGGAGAGGCTGTATTTTTCCTAAGATCTTAGGTTAGGAATGGAAATTTTGTTTGAAAAATGTTCTCAAGAGGCAGGAATAATGAGAAATCCCTTTTTGGCTTCATTTGGTTTTGCAGAATCATCAGTTTTTGAAAGCGGTCTCTTCAGAATCTGCTCAGTTGTCTCAGAATATTAAGAGAAAAGAAACTACACAAGTTACATTATTATATCACACATCATGGGAGAATGGCTGTTCAGTGCTGAAATTGTTATTATGGTACCAACCAATTTGATAGAAGCTTACACAGGAGACTTTAACCCTGTAACTGGGTGCTGTGAGATGATTTTCCAATGTTTCGTGTGCTACCTTTTTCTCCAAACAGCAATGAAAATCTGAATCACATTTTTCCCATGCTGTTCTAAAAATGGGTTATGGTCAGACTGGGCAAATTCATACGAAAATAGAGTACTGTTGGTTAATCTGTAGGTCTTTATTTTTATTATTTTCAAGTTGTTGCAACTTCTTCCATCTTTTAGCAAACCTAATGAGGATAGTGAGGACAATAAGTACTTTTACTGTCCTTCCACTGGAGCAGGCTAATTTTGTCAGGGACAAAACAGGACCTCAGGAGCTCATTGCTGTGAGACAAAGTCCAAGTCATTCCTCCTTCCTACCTCTGCCCCTTAGGCAACATAGCAACCTGAAACATGGGTATAATCTTGGTTTGGCAGCTAAATAACAAAAAGACAACAGTTTTCAATTATCAGGGAGGTAGACTGGGAAAAAAAAAAAAGGTATTGTTCTCTCACCACTATGTGCCACTTGTATAACTTGAGCACAGTATTTCATCAGTCTTTTTTGGAAGGTATTGCCTATTTAGGCTGCAAACTTCTTCTGAAGGAATACTGTCTCTTGTTGTGGGTCTCTGAATTACCATAGCAATGAGACCCTGCTCTCAGCATGCCCCCAAGGCACTGCTATAACATCTCACCATCTGCCACTGCTGCTGATACACTCAGGCTGTGTTTTCATGGCATTTCAAAAATTGTCCTGTTTAACAGGTGTGTTGTATGCTGCTTTGGCAGTGAACTCTGTGTCAGATCAAACTGAAGACAGCAATCAAGATCCAAACCTCTCCAGCTAGCAGTATCTGAATCATCTCAGGTATTCTCTCCAAATCTTTTTATTGCCCTATACAGAGGGGTTTGCATGATTTTATAGACTACTTGCTTTTCAATGGATATATTCTTCTCCTTACTATTGCACCTACATTAGACCCAGGTGTAAACAACACAAAAATTAGATAAAGGCTGAGAACCTTCTAAAGGGCCTTTGTTTTGAGCCCAGTCTTTGACTTAGAAAGGAGAACAATTGCATTGAAGAAAACGATCCTGTAAGTCTTTGAAGAGAAGCAGACAAAAAAAAAAAAAAGCAAAGTTGGTGGGCACAGAAGATGTCTCTTCTTCAAAGAAACAATACCCTAAGGTGAAGTCTAGATCCTAAGTTAGTGCCTCAGCATCTGAATCAGAGGAACAACCATATTGACACTGATGAACAGCAGGTTTGCCCATTCCATCGCATCCCTCCATCAAATACTCACCAGTGGTGAAGACCACTTCCCTGCTGACCAGCCTCTGCTCGATAATGGTGAACTGGGGCAGCTCTAGAACCTCCATCCCTGTGACAGCAGAATCATTTCCTTGCCAGAAGAAGACAATGTCATCAACCGTGTAACCATCTGCAGAGATGAAGAAGCACAGAGGGAGAACTAAGCTGACCAGCTGGACCAGATGACACCCCCATATTCACCAAGGTGATCTGGAAAACGATCCAAAAGAAAGCCCACACCATCAGATAGCAAACTCAGCCTCTTCCCTGCTGCTGTACTTCTCTTCTTCAGCTGAGCTTGGCAGTACAGTCCACAGGAGAAGAGGATAATGTTGGTCAGAACAGCCACTTCTGGCTAGAATTCAGGAGAAAAAACAGTGGGACACAGCCCATCAAGCCTCAGCCTACACTACATAATCTCCATGGCTGACATGACAGGGACCTGTGCACCAGAAGCCTCTGTCAAACACACCAAACACAGCATTTTCCTTTTTAAAAACTGCCTGTTTTTGCCAGGAGGGGGAGACCACACAATACAGACTGGTGGGACTGGGTAAACAGGGCATCTCAGTATTAAAAATTCTCAGAGAGAAAAAGATCTACAACAGCAGTTTAAAAGAAGTTTGAAGATCAGAGCATCTTCCTCTTCTAAGTAATCTCAGTCAAAATTTGGGTCTGAGAAGTGGACAGTCTCCGAGACTGGGGGCTGCTTTTACCAAGTGCTCTTAGAGAAGAGCAGTAAAGGGAAAAAAGATGAAGGGGAGTCAGGCTCATAATGAATATTCATCCTTTGTATTTCAGGGTAATGGGTTTGCTAACTCAGCCAAGGGTACAGCCTCTTACTTTAACCCCAAACTACACATGTCAAACAGGGCTGCACGGACTGCAGTGCTGAGGAACCCAAAGCAACAGTCTTGGGAGAAAGATCTCCCAGATGCTCTGGACTTGTGGCAAATGAAGCCCAAGGGATGAAACCATACATTTTGCCTCCCATCAGTGTAATGTTCACTGTCCTGCCTGTTGCCCTTTTGGGCAAGGATTCTTCTCCACTTGAAAATTAACACCTCCTGTGGCACACTGGATTTTGCAGCCCTGTGACTGCTGCTGCACAAAAGGTGGCTTCTTATTCCAAGCAAAGTGCAGAGTGCCACGAGCAGTGAGGTATGCACAGGCTTTGATGCAGCAAGGCTGCCTTTGGAGCCTGAGCTTCACCTGTGCCCACAGACAGCTTTTATTCAGCACCAACACTGCAGCACAGCAGCCTGACCTACCCACACACCCTCACAGCAGAAGCAGTTGTCTGGCAACACCCAGCAAGGCTAACATCCACTATGGAGAGCTGCCACCAAAACGAGCACCCAGAGAATTAGTGAGATGAGGGGAATTAAGAGCTATGTAATATACCATGAAGGAGAGATTCTTCTCCCTAGCTGTGGGGGCCAAGGGTTACCCCAAATCAGAGCTGAACCTTTGAGAATAGTGTCATCCTGCATCTCCTGTGTGGACAAAGGTTTAAGCAATCTCGTCTGACCTCATAGCTGACCCTGCTCTGAGCCACAGGCTGGCCTTGAGACACCCTGAGGTCTCTTCTCAAACTGAATTATTTGATGACTGTGCAGTCTCCAAGTCAACGTCCTGTGCTCTCAGTCATTACTACATTTGTTCATGGGTGCTAAAAGATAAAATCAATCTTCCAAATGCCATGCCACATCTACTTCTGATGTAAATCAGCTAAGTCAGGGCTCCACCTTGTCCTCCAATTGGCATGCTCTTGCTCCTTCTCCCATAGCAGTAAGTGGTAAAGCAGCCACACTCTGTGTGAACCCACAGGGTTTCAGGACCCTTAGGTTATTCTCTCTTCTGCACTGGGGTGCCACAGGGAGTCTCACTGTGTCAGCACCCCAGCTTTGTGCACTGGACGTGGTGTTTGCATCTTGCATCTGGCTGCACCATCTCTCCCAGAGCACACAGACCCAGGGTAGGAAGCTGTAAGAAACAGCCAAATCCCCCACTCCTCCCTGTGGCTGATTCCAGCACCTCCAACACTCTCACAGCTGAAAACATTGTGTACAATTTTACATTGGAATTCTTCTGGCTCAGACTTTCAGGCTCTGAATTTCTCTAGGAGGTTCCCAAGCCCTTTCCACCCAGCACTCCTCCTCTGCAGAGGTGCACGCAGCCTGTAAAGAATTCACCTCTCCACCTCCTTTGCAGTAAAGAAACCAGATTGAGCTATTGAGGTTTCTCACTGCAAAACATCTGCTCTAGCCCTTGAAACACTTTTTAGGATCTTTTCTCAACCTCTTCCAATTTGTCAACTACCTTCTTAAATTTTGGAAACCGAATATAGACAGAGCCCCTTTCCTCCATCTCACCAGTGACATACTCAGGATAATCAAATCTCTGTTCTGACTCATGGCTCCCCTGGTTTATAAAGCCAAGGCTCATTCCAGCCCTTTTTGTCAGAGCCACGAAACCTCCTGCCATGGTTGCTCAGGGCTCTCATCCCTTCATCACCTCCCCCAGTTGACACCCATGAGAGTCCAAAGCCCTCGGGGATGGCAGCTTGGCCTTGCACTCCCACACCAGTCAGAGACCTCTGCATTCAAACACATCCCCGATGGATTCAAATTGGGAAGGATTCAAACGCACAGTGAGCAAGCCCCGCACACTGCTATCTTCATCATCCACAAATTTAACAGCAGTGACTTCAAATTTACTTCCTGATCAGCAATGAAAATGTCAAATTACAGCAACTAATTTTAGGAGATATTGCAGTTAACGATCTCTATTCTAGAGCTAGTTTTTATTCTATTACCTGCTAATATTTGGTACCAATATTTGTGGTTTTTTTGTTATGGTGTTATGAAATATGAAATCAAATGTGCTTTTCAAGAAGCCATTTTTTAAAAGTGTTTCCAAAGGGAGAGGTTGTTCAGTCTAAAAATAAATGTTTTGCTTTGATTTCTAGCCTTAAAAAGAAAACCGAATTTCCATTTTACTTTTAAAAGGTAAAAGAACTTTCACAAAGACAAATCATTTCAGTCTGAAATACCAAAAACTACTGATATGACGTCTTAAAATGTCAGATCAACAATCTGTTTGTAGCCTGTAGCATCAGGTTTTTGTTGAATTGTGGCACACAGATGGTCAGGGGTATATGTGGTGAGGGCTATTTTTGGGGTGGAGGTATGGGACAAACAGGCAGCGCCAGCACTTGCTTATCTCCTGCAGGTAAATGCCCTAAGCTGCTGTGGGCAGGAAACCTCATCTGCCTGCTGCTGCTTCACAAACACAGCACCCCTGCACCACAAAAGGTTTCTTTCTCTGTGGTATGGGTTGGTTTTCTTTTTAATGTATTTTGGGTTTTAATCTGGCCATGAAACAACTGTTATTGAAGAATTGTGTGGACTCAAAAGCAAAGAAAATGGGGCCTTGCAGATTTCGGATATACAAGTATGTAAAAGACAAAAGCTCTGAGGAAAGAAACAACTGAATCTCTTCATCTCTGCCTGGATCTTAGGACTATTGTAAGGAATTGTAACTTCAACTAACAAATTGGCTTGACATGACCCATTAAGAACAAAATTGCAACATGGGGAACTGTGGGTAATTCTGTGCCTTCTGTTTTCTTGGTTGTACTGTAAACTATTCTCAAAATACTAAGGAGTGCCAGGGATGATGTGGCATTAGTGCCTCCAGCAGGACCTAATTTCCATCCCATTACCCACCATGCCAAGCACTGTGATGGCAGCACATCCCAAGGCCCAGGCAGGATGGGTACGGCAGCATGGCACCTTCCAACTATGGGTGCTGTGGGACCTCTTGGACAGGAAAAGCAATTCTTTGGTAATCACCACCAAAGCTGCATCATCATTGCTGGAAGATCTGCTGCTCTGGACCACTCCTGGAGGGATACTGCAGTGCATTTTTATGAGGGAGGGCCAGACCTCCTCTGCCAGCACAGTTAGAATAGGATTTCCCTAGGAGTCAAGGGAAGATCCAGGGAGGAAAGGACTGCGGGAGGGCTCAGATCCCACCTCCCACACAGAGGGGAGCCATGAGTGAGGACAGGTTCCCAGAGCTTTCTTGAGAGCTGAGGGAGGCTTCCATCACCCTCCTGAGAGTAATTTTAACACCCAGCCTGCTGCTGGAGCTCCATTTTTGAGGGCATTTCCCCCACAAGGTCCCCTCAGGATAAAGTTTGGATGAAGGAGCATGGTCTTGCTGCAGGGACTGTCCTCCAGGAGGGGGGTCAGTGACACCCCTGGGAGGCATCCCATGAGCAGGACGCTGTGGCTGGGAGGGTTGGCATCAGGTGGCACCGCGTGGAGGGTGGGTGCAAGGCATACGCACAGCTCTCGATCTCCAGCGTGCAGTTCTGCTGGTCCAGGGGATATCTCCGCAGGTCCATCATGCAGGCAGCCGTGGTGGTGATCCTGAAAGGAGAAGTGAGAAAAAAATCAGTTGTGTCTGGATTTTTTCTTACCAAAAGAAAAAAAAAAAAAGAAAGAAAGGAGAAATGAAAGGCAGAAGTGAAAGGCAGCATTTGTGGCCGATGTTTCCCTGGAAACCAGGGAGATCCGTAGTGGGAGGTGTGCAGGGCAGGGGGCTGGATGTGGCTCAACCCCAACAGCACAGCATAAACCCTTCACGACTCACGTCAGCAAGGCAGTGTCTCTATTAATCGTGTGGGGAGGGATTTGCGTTCCTCCTCTGTCTCTCCCTTGAGAGAGACAAAGAACCCAGGAGAAGGCAGAGCTACAGTTGACGGAGGGAGGGGGGGAAGAGGAGAGACATGTCCATGTGTAAGAGGAAGACAGTCAACATGTGTCCGTAAAGCAGGTGATGTATTGATTCAAGTGTCCAGCAACGACTTGTGGGGAGGAATAGCTCACGCCTCATCTCCATCACCTTCCTTTCCTCCTGAATTGCTCCAATGACCCTGACTGCAGCCCTCACCCTCTTACCCACTTTGGCACTGCCAAATCCAAAGCCCAGACCACACTGGCAGAGCCCTCTCGCTCCTGTGGGCTCACAGCTCCCGGAGCAGAGTCACTCATGTGCAAATGATTGAGTAATCGAGATTCACAAAAGACACGTGGGTGCATGTGTGCCTCCCCCCAAAAAATAAATGTGGGGGAGACAATGAGGGTGGGTGTTGCTTTGGGGGTGTTGGAGCATGGGGTAAGGACAGAGCAGCACAGCGGTGAGGTTCAGATGGGGGTTTGTGTGTGTTATGAATTGTACATTAAAGAGCATATCTCTGTGGGACAGGGAATTTTGAGGTGGGAGAGATGAGGGAAGAGAGCATGAAGCGGGGAGAACCAGCTCAGCAGCCTGGCAACACCACCCTGGAGTTAACAGGCTGCACCTGTTTCTCAAATATATTGTTCCCCTCGCTCCTCAATGCAGTTTTTTTCCTGTGCGATATATGTGTGCAGAGTGCTGAAGAGGGGGGAGAAATTGGTGCATCCTCCCCGTATTTTTTTTGATTAACCATCTGGAAGGCATTAATCAAGCTACACATTTTTTACAATGTAGGCATAACCAGTCAACTGTCAACAAGAAAGCTTTATTTTCTGGCCCCTGTGGCCTGGGAGAGAGAAAAGAGAGGAAAAAAAAAGAAGAAGAAGAAAGCAGAGAGGATGAGATGGCGAACCAGTGAGAAAGAAGGGGGGGAAAAAAAAGAAAAAACATCAATGGTAGGAAAAGAGACCAGAAAGGGGGAGGGAATGGGTGAAGCTGGACAGAAAATTGGAAACAGGGGGGCGAAGGGAAGAAGGTGGGGGGACAAGCACCCATGGGAGACGGCTGCCCCTGTGGGGGTGTAGGGGCAGGGGCTATGGAAGGGCAAGCTGGCAGCCCTGCAGAGCTGCTGGCTCTTTAAGAAATCTCGTGTGCTAAATTTATCTTCTCTGCTGTCTGTGAAGTCTGTTTGTAGGAGATGAAGCCTTGAGGAGAGCCTTTGCCACTGCCTGCCGTGCTAAAAATAGATCCGAAGAGACGAAGGGAATTTATATATATCCTCACTGGGTCTAGATACAACACTGCAACTGCCCTCTCTCTGAGCAGGGGGCCCAGGCAAGCTCTTAACCCTTTTGTCTGTAATGCAGCTGGGGTGGAGGAGAAAGCTCAGAGGGGGAGAAGGATAACAGGACAAGAGCCACTTAAAAATTAGCACCATGGCTTTGGGGTTGCATGTATTGCTTTTACAGCCTCCCATCCTGCCATCTCTACAAGGGCAGCGGGAAATAAAATTCCTCTCCCACCCTAATCCTCCTGGGCTGGGGTAACTGGGCACAGGAGATCATGGTGACAGGGTAGATCCAAAGCACACTCAAGGGGAGCTTCAACCTTGGCAGGAAAGCCTAAGGTGGGAGGTGCAGAGTCCATCCTGGCCGGGCACTAAGACCAAAGAGTCATGCACGCGTATGACTCATCCCCCGATGCCGCACACAGCATTCGCTATATATATTATACTGCACCCGTGGGAAATGGCACTTACAAATGCGTTTTCCTCTTTTCCCTAAAGTGTGAGATGCAAAAATGTATTAAATGAAAATTTTCCACCCCATTTGTGGACCCTGTGGGTTAAAACCTTTCCACAGTGTCCAATCCCAAAATTGGAGCCTGGCTGCCTAACTTGGCCACAAAGAGGACATCCAGGCTTCTGCCTTTCCTGATTTGAGAGGGACTCTTTCGCCAGGATTAGCTTATCACCTGCAGTGCTGGTTGGAGATGCAGAGCGTGACACAGTGAGATATGGCTACTACACTCCATGCACCAAACTCTGCTCACAGTAACAGCCAGCATAAATCCAGAGCCACTCCAATGATTTTTGCAAGATCACACCAATTTATATCAGCAAAGATTTACATCAGGGCGGAATTTAGCCCTGTTGATTCAAAAAGAGAACCATGGGACAGGTAGGACAGAAAGGAGAAAAACAAGATTAAGAGGACATCTGTCCTCAAAAGCTGGATAATTTCTCTTTCCTTCTGAATAAAGAGCAGGTGTATCCACACTGTACAGTTCAGCATCTCCAGAGATACTCCAGTTAGATAGCAGGTTGCAAACTCCTGGTGATCTGCCCACAGAACACAGCTTGGGCAGGTGAAAATTGGAACCATGTCAGGTTTTGTTGTGCTTAGAGCAGAGGAAGCACAGCCATCTGCGGCTGTGCTGAGCTGGAGCCACCTGCTCGTCCAGAGCATTTCAGCTGCAGTGCCTGGCAAGCCCAGGAACACCAGCACCACAGGAGCACCTGGATGTGGGGGTCCTGAAGCATAACAAAATAAAAGAGACAGCTGGTCTGATGCACCAGGTCCAGTTCAGGTCCTGCCTCTGGGCTTCCTAAGCCCTGATAAATCAGGCTAACTTGCGATAAAGCAAGTGATATCCCAGAGAGGATGGGGGTCTTTAATTCTTTAGACTTCAGATCTTGAAAAGCATCGTGGACAACAATTTCCCTTTGATATACCCTGCTTGAAATCTGTGAGTGACCTACAGCATCACAACCCTGTCCTAACTTTACACAGCACCTGCCACCATTGGTGAAATGCCCATCTCTGGCCTCTGACTGACTCAACATTCACTCACTCCTAGATAAGGCAACAAAAGCTTTCTAAAGCTCCTTTAGTGGCTGTGTACTATGGGCAGGTGGCACTCATGAAGGAATGAGAGGCTTCATGCACCTCTCACAGTTAAAGGAGAACAAAGCACAACTCAGTCACCCCAGTTTTGGAGCTCACAGCACATGACATCTATGGTCCAGAAGTCTACAGGACCAACCTTTGCCTCATGCTCTGATGGGTATAAATGTATTACCTCGGTATGCTCTGAGCTGTTGCATGAAGAGATGTGTTTTCTTGGCAGTAAGAATTTCTAGGAGGATTGACTCTAAGGAACTCCTGTCTCAACAGGGTTAACAGACAGTCAAAACAGAAGGAAAATAAGAGGTGGAAAAATGAGGAGAGGATCAGAGTGATGATAGTATGAACATTGATGGGGGAGACAGGAGTGGAGCTGAGAGACAAGAGTAGGTAGTGCAGGCCAGGCCACTGGTGCAAGGGAACAGAGGAGAGGAATCAGGGAACACAAGGAGTGAAGCAGCCGGAGGAATAGTCAGGGAGGAATAAGGTTAAAAGACAGAAAGCAGAGGAGTGGATATTCACTCTGTGAGAAGAGAGATGAGGAGACAGAGAACAAACCATCATCCTGTAAACAGCTCTAGACAGAGCACACTGCCTCCAGAAGACAGAACAACAGTGAAAGGGAGCACAGAGACCAGAGGGAATGCCAGGGAAGGATGCCACCTTCCCCGTGGCGTTAGCATGAGTGGCTGGCACACAGCCAGTCTGCATCTTCTCTCTCTCCCTCCTCCTCTCCTGCTTCTCTACCCACCTCCCTCCCCTTTTAAATTCAGAAATTTTTGTGGTGTGAAATTTCATCTGCTTTGATGGCGATTCACAGAGACACTGCCCATCAGAGAGAGGTTTGCCTGTGCTGGGCATGGTGAGCTCGGTGAAGCATCCGGCTCCTTCCAGCCACTGAGCACGGCCAACACCCCATCCTCTTCCATCTCCCCTTTCCTCCCTCAATCTCTGCCCACCCCACAAGCCTCCAGGTCAAACCCCTCACATGTCACAACTTTAATAGCTCCTTCCCCCCTTAGCTAAAGACATTCATGCCCTTGCTCTAATTGTTTCTCCTGAAGTCTGTAGGCAATTGTGCAATCAAGTAGCCAAGTCCTTGCTGCCCTGCTACTCCACTGCACAGCTGGCAGGCAAACACAGTTCTTCTGGGGAGAGAACATGCTGTGGAGAAACCACTGTATATCTAAAAAAAAAAAGGGACATGTATGAGATGTTGAGCAGTTCTGGAAGGCTGTGGGCTAACAAAGATCCCCTTTTCTGCCAGCATTGAGTGGATCAAGCAGAAGCCAAAGTAACATGGATATCTCACTCTGGAGAGTGCCCTTCATCTCCAAGAGAGGTAGAGACCACCTCTAGAAAAAGAGTCATGAAGCTTTAAGTTACACAGTGTTTGTTCTGGGTCTCCATTTCTTATGACAAGGGAAGCTCTGCTCATTTGAGGCTTGTATTGTCAAAGCAAATGCTGGCACACAGAGAGTGATGCAGCCTCGACTGTTGCCCCTCTGCTGCTGCCTGCTCCACACACTGAGTCCAGCAGCAGCACAGCTCAGACCCACCACAGCTGCAGCTCAAAAAGGAACACTCAAGTTTCTGCAGACCATCAGTCCTGAATATTTCAGTTTTCTGATATGAACACCACCAGCCATTTCATTCCCTCTCTGATCCTCCTCATCACTGTTTATTTATTAATGGCTTCTTCTGTCTTATTTAGAATGATTATATAAGTTCACAAACACAGCAGCATGGATCTCCAACCTGCCAATAAAACCTGCTGTGGTCGAGTATCTCCTTTTCATCTCCTCCTTATCCTGTGGCTGTCCACCTTCAAGGTAGCTGCCCATTCAGCTCTTGCCCCAGTCAGATCTCTCTCTACCAAACTACCTCTGAAGGCCCTGAGCCACCCATTCATCCTCTACCATCATCTCTAGTGTGTTGGGAGAACCAAGTTCACCAGTCACAAATGTAAGGGGTGAAAAATTACTTCCCGAAATATGATCTGATTTCAAAAGAAGCAAGTCCTGACCCTCTGAGGAGGACTAGGTGGGAGAAGGGGGAAGATGATTACCTTCGAGACATTCCTAAAGCAAGTTGGATCCCTTTCCCTTTAAGCCCATCCTCACAAAATAAACTTCTTCACTGCATCATAACTACGTAATTAGTAGTAGATGCACGTCTGCATCATAACTACGGCTATACCAGCAAGCTAAACATGCCAGACACTGTTTTCTGGGGCCAACGTCAATTACTACAGATCAGCCTTTGTCTACTATTCTTACCTCACAGCAAAAGGGTCTGGCTACAGACAGAAAGCCTGTTGAGAATTGTCACCAGCCTCTGCTGTGCCCCAACTCAGAAATACACAAGAGAATGTTTATAGACACAGAGCAAATCCAGGAAACAAATTAAGTGTGTGGGACAATGATGTCCAGTGTCCAGGAATATTCCCTGATACCTTCGGCTTCAAAAGGATGCCAATTAAAAAATCAGTATGGATGAGAACAGGAGGAATACAGCCTAAATCCCCCACTATTGCCTTTCTGATTCAAGGGGAGACACAGCCAGCAGGGACTTTACCCCATTTTACAGTTACGGATTAAGTGCCGTTATACAGGGACTAACACAAACACACCCACGGCAAAAGATAAACATTTAAGTTGCTGGTTGCAACTTTTTGGATTTCAGATCTCCCAAGAAGCTAAAGATGCTCCTATCCCATCGGGTTCAGACTCCCAAAGCTCACAACAGTTTGCAGCAATAAAGAGAACGGATGAAAACAGCTCAGGTTTCGCAGGACTTATGCAGGCTTGTCCCATGGGGCAAGTTAGACTCCTAAAGGAATTCTGGTGACTAAGAGTAGAAAGGGAGGAAAAATTACTGTTTTGCTAAACATGGGAATAAAACCAAAACTGAATTCTTATTCTGTACATCTCAAAGTCAGTCAAAAACATGCTGGCAAATGTCACCTTCTGCTTGGCAGTAAGCACAAACTTCCAAGGGCCTGGAGGGATTTATAAATCCATGGTGAATTTTGCCATTTTTTTAACACAGTCTGATCTTTGCAACCTCCTGGAGGTCATGATTGAACCAAGAGCAAGGCAAGGATATGGAATATTTTCCCCTTGTGTCTGTTGCCTAAAACTGACTCTATAAGCCTTGGCACAACTCTACTAAGGTCACTCTGTTTCCAAAAGCATCTGTGCTTGCATAGGCATCCTTTGATAAATAACAGTGTGCACTGCCCTGAGATGGGACAGAAAAAAGAGCTTTTCTGAACTAGTATTCAGGCTAGCAGTCATCTAAATCAATCATTTTTCCACCATGGGAAAGTACCAAGCAGAGTTGCCTTGACTGCAAGGTATTGCTTTTCTCCCCCTTTATTCCAAATGCACCGTGTGTCTGGCCAGTTGCCATCTGAACTGGGCAACAAGAGATTCCCAAGTGGAGTACCTTTAAAAAGGGTCACTTCTTACAGTTGCTTCAGATATTAGTGACCTCCACTTAATGAAGCAGGAGATGTCTCCCTTCAACAGCATCAGTCCGGGATAAGTCGCATTAACAAAAGTGTAACCCAGAATTTAAACCTGTGGGATGTGGCAAAGAATAGATAAAATCCAGCAATGGGCTCAGAGTGGTGGCTGGGACTGGATAAGCATGAAGACTAAGAGGTGCTGCTGGGGTGAGCTGGGCATACCAGCTTTTTCAGTGATCTGTCAGACAGTGGATACTCCTTTGTGGTGGTGTGACCTTAAAACACTCATTCACCACATCCTTGACCTCTGGTTTTGCTAATAAACAACTCAGACTTAAAGGAGATGTAGCACAGGCAGCAATTCAGCTAGACCCTAATAGTGCTTGCCTTTGTTCTTCCAGCACTAAGTATGGAGAAGCAGTTCTGGCTTGCTGCTTTACCTGTTTTAGCGAGCTCAAATTTCTTCCACAGCTTCTAAGATTATTCAGAAATTCCATATTATTAAATTTTCTTCCAGTGTTTCTTGTTAAATCCCTCATCCCAACCCTACGAGGTAAAAATGAAAGGAGGATCTGTCCTTAAACTCAGCTGGGGTGTTGAGCTCCTATTTAAATCCTCATTTCCTCTCACTCACCTAACCAACTCTTCTCCAACCTCCACGTTGTTTCGCTAAGGAGCTAGCCCAGGGCAGAGCTCTGTGGTGACAGCAGGACAAGGCTGCAGGACTGGCTCCAAGAGTGGGGATGGACGGATGTAAACCCAACTCTGCAGCCAAGCTCCCAAGGGAGAGATTTATGTTGCCTTTGGCTAACCTGCAGAGGGAGTAGGGAGAGCTCCTAGAGACAGAGTAGAACCTGAATAATCTCTCTCATTTCCAGAGAAGCTTCTCTAAGGGAGGGCAGGGGAAGCAAAAATAGTGGATTCCTTCCCTTCTTGCCTGTGAGATGGGAGAAGAAAATTGCTCAGTGGTATCAGGACGTAAAAAACCCCCCAAAGTCTTTAAAACTCCTCTGTCTTAACCCATCAGGCCACTTTCTCTGCAGAAAACCAACTAACACTCATGAAGAAAACAAGGATATGGCTGCAAACAGCAGGTTTCAAGTGAGACAGGAGCAGTAGAAACCTTTCCATCAGCTGGAGGGCTAAATAACCCCAGGCTGGGAGCTGGGGAATGTAATACTGACAAGGCTGTGTCCTGATCAAGTAACAGGTTGGAATTGGGAGCTATGAAGGAGCCCCAGGGATGAGCTCCAGCAGAGCCCCAGCTGTGGGGAGCAGGGGCCACTCTGGAGGCACTGCACACCAGGGTGGCTTGGGGAGCTCTGGCACTGTATCTGGGGATGGATGAGCCATTGGGTGGGATGCTTCACACAGGTCTCTCAATCTGAACTGCTTGCAAGTGTAAAGTGAGACAGGAGTGGTGTTTCTGACTGCTGCCTTGCCTAGGAACAATATCTGGCCCACAAGTGGGTAAGCAGTAACTTGCTGTAATAAGAAGGCTGACACTCCCCAGGAGCAGCTAACTGATGAGAACTTACCATGAAAAGCAGAAATGAAGGGCTGCCCAGATACACCCAGCTTCTCTCAGCTTAAAGCAGAAAATTTTGAATTGTTTGAGCAATGACAATTCTCTCTTCCCTGCTTTAAGCAGTGAAGAGTTATTTACACTGATGAGGGTAGCAGGGCTCTGTACTCCCTGGGCTCGAAGCCCCACCATGCGTTGGCACCTCTGCGTTCTTCCAAACTGACTCATCCCCAAAAGACACCTCATTACATCACCATGGACAGGAATACAAAAACTGACAACACACATGCACACGTTCCCCACCACCACTCCCACCTTCGCGGGAGGAGATCCCTCATTCTCTCTGCACAGGATTCAGTCTCCATCATCAAATTCCCCTGCAGTTTTCTAGTTGCTCAGTTTACACTGCCTGGGCTCTTCGCCAGCCAGGCATCACATCTCCCTTGCCGTCCACCCAGCTTCCTGCCTCCCAACTCTCAAACTGAGGGATGCAGCCTGGGCTTCTCAAATCACCTTTTTTTTTGCTGAAATCTAGTTTTGTCCCTAATTAGAATGAAATCAAATAGCTTCAAGATTTCCCTAAAGGATTTTTAAAGCTGGTTGCAAATACGATTTCCAATTACCATCCAAGGATTTTAGTATTGTTACAGTTGTTTCTATTTTTAGGTCTCTGGAAACAGCCAGCAAAATACTGATGACATCAGCACTTGACAATTGTCAACTTGTTTCACTACCAAATGGATGCTACAAGGTCTAAAAAAGGAAATAAAAATCTTAGACTGTAATGTATAGCTCGTATGTTTGATAATGTAAAGCTTATTGAATATTGAGGCAGGAGTGGACTAGACAGTCTCTGGAGGTCCAGAGAAAGCTTTGACAATTCTCTGGCCTACTGAGTCAGTGGTAATGGTTCTAAAGCAGCTTAAACTCGTGAGGGAAATATCGACATAAGTGAAACATTCTCGACATAAAATTAGGAGTAGAAACATCTCATTCTCTGAAACACTTTTTCTTAGATGAAAAATTTCTCCCTAATTTTTTGTTTAAAATTTAATGAAACCAATGCAATTTCTGACCAAAAAAAAAAAGCCCTTAGGAGGACAAAGATATTAAACTCAGCCAGCACTATCCAGCTTTTCCTCACTACTTTGTCCACCTCCCACCATTACCCAGTAGCTGATTGCTTTGTCTTTGGCGATAGCACCTTTAAGCTTCCCTTTGTAATGCAGAATTCCCACATCATTTTAGCACTTCCCTGTTATGTGCCATGGGTGAACAGCTCTCCTGTGCTTCACAGGCACTTTTCATTCCTGCAAGGTGTCTGGAGGCCAGATGAGTTCAGGCACCATCGTGCCAGGTTACACCTCCTGCACCCTCCCGTCCCACTTGGTGTTTGTAGAGGTTAGAGTGCCCTCTGGACTGAACCCGGGATCCAAGCCCCTGTTTGGCCTTGTGGGGTTTATGCCATCTGCTAACTGCTTGGGGTAAGGGTAGGGGACACCAGTCCTGCCTCCAGCCTCGCAGCATCCCAGCATCACTGCTACTGTTTATGCACTCCTTTTGTTGGAGATCTGGCAACCAGCTTTTAATCCGAGCCCAGTGGGAATTCATTTTGGAGCAAGCCTTTGTATCGAATGCTTTCCTAAGATGTAGCTTTATTACATCTCTTGCACTCCCTTCATCCGTTAATTTGCTAATTCTACCAAAATCAAGAATATGCCTTCCTGACACCCAGCTTTCACAATGGATTAAAGGACTTCATTTAGTTGTGGAAACAAGTTATCTGGAGCTTGATCTTGTTCTCAGTGAAGTGAGAGACAAAACACCCATTGACTTGGGTTTGAGCTAAGTTGGACCTTGGGGACTGATCCAGGGTTTTTGAGCCCGATCCTGGAACACCTGCTGAAGGCAGGGACCTACCAGGGTGTCATCCTGCCTGGTCTCTGACATCAGAGACTGCTGGAAAGAAGAATGACTGTTATGCCACAAATAGCATGATTGAGTCACTTTGCTACAGGATCAGCTCGAAGGAGGGGGAAGTGACTGGGGAGAAGGTAGAGGGAGAAGGAGCAGAGATGTGCAATCTCCCGAAAGGAAAAACAAACAGGCAAACAAAGGAAAATAAACAGGAATTGCCTACTTTGGCTTTCACCAGGGTAACTCCATTTTATATATTCTTCCTCAAAATGCAAGAAAAGACAAGAATAGGCTTCAAAACACAGGGCAGACCTGCACTCCCCTTCTTTCATTTCCCCTTGTCCTTTGCAGGACAAGTCTGGGGACATATTTACAAAGATTAAGGGAACATGGGTGAATATTCAGTGACTATTTTCTTGTTTGCTTATACTTGCTGTGCACTTGGCTGTGTATTTTTGAATAGGATGACTGATTTGCACCTGGAAAAACTGGACGCAGTACTTCTGTTTTCAGCACAATTGCAGGTGCAGGAGTCAGGACAGAAAGCATCCCTAAAAAAAACATTTTTCATACTACTAGGAAGAAAGCTAGAGGGAGTTCAAGCATTCAGGGCACCTGGATTGTCCCCCAGTACTTCCAGCCAGCCACCTTGACTTGAGGTACAGTTTGGGAACAGGAGCTGGAGTTTCTCAGTGCTTCATTTTCGCAACTGCCATTTTCTCCAGGGGCAAGAGAACAGCTTCCAGGAAAACCAGCCAAAAGTTAAACCAACACAGGCAGCTCTTACTATGGCCCTGGAAATAACAGGCAAACAGCTGTCATGTTCTTTCTTTTGGCCTGGATGCAATTTTCCTCATCTCACCCATTTACACAGGTCATTCAAGGGAGCTGAGCTCCCTTCCCTGCACCGCTGGGCCCGGTGGGAGGGGAAGGGACAGTGCTTCAGGTGCTTGCTTAGTGTCCTAGCCCCAGCCAGCTTGAGTGCAAACCCTCCAAGCACTTCCACTGCCTGTCACCTGTGCTGCGGGGTTCACACTGCTCATTAGGTGAGCTCACTAAATGGCAGCTGATAAAAATATACCAGCACTTCTACTTTTGCTGTGCAGGTGTGTGCAAAGATTTCCCACCAGCCTGGGGGAGGCAGCTCTGTGCTCAGGTGGGCTGGCTCAGCAGCAAAGAGCAGCTTGAGCTCAGCACCACTCTTTGCCCCCTCCTTCCCACCAGGCTGAATTTATGCTCCTACCTGCCCCAAATCAAAACATCTTGCCTAGCCTTCAGTCGTGTTTTAATACAGTGAGGAAATTTGAGGTGATAAGCTGTGGGAAGGCTGCAGTTTCTCTGGTGAATCAGTAAAGCTGGGTCAGGGCTCCCTGGTAGTATTAGCCAAGCAGCAACACTGGCCCAAGGTAGAGAGATGGATGTATCTGTTTCAGGAAGGGAGAGGCACAACAGGGACAGCATCAGAGAGTCGATCCTGGTGCACCTTTTGCTGTCTCTGGGCCTGGAGCAGGAGGCATTCACTAACTGGAAGGAAAAAACAGTGCAAACATGACTCTACACACCACAGCCTGTTCCTCAGCACCAGCAGTGACTTCTGGTCTTCTGGCTTCCCAGGGCTCTGCTACAGGGAAAGCACAGGGTATGACCATCCTTCTGCCCTGGCAGCATGGTGTCCTGCAGCCTCCTGCTTTGCTATACCTACACCCAGCCCTACCCTCCCCAAAACAGCCCTGCTACTTAAAGAGGAGGAAAATAATCACAGTCAGACTTTGCCACAAAAATAAAGCAGCAGGGGAGTGGGTATTGTAAATGAGAAGGGTGGGTGTACCCTCTTTTAAGGAGAAAGGTCTTTCCTCCTCCTTTGCTGCATTGGGACACAGGGTCAGAGCTGCTATCACAAGCACTTTTAATTGTAGAGGCAGGTCAAAAAAGCCAGCTGTGAATTCTGATAATTGTGAAGAAAAAAAATTCCCCACAATAAATATTTAAAAAAAACCCACAACTCCCCCCAAAAAACCAAATACCAACCCCACCCCAACACCCACCCCCAAAAA
>VYZS01051460.1:31735-43477 GCA_013400695.1 Neodrepanis coruscans | reverse complement strand
AAAAAAACAAACCACCCAAAAACACCACAGCAAAAAAATCCCCAAACAAATGATAGTAGGAGAAAAGCAGACAAATACAGGGGTGGGAAAACCATTGCCTGGTTCCAGCCTCAGCATCCTACAGTTGCAAACTCCCCTTTTAGCCCTCTGCATGTTCTACTTAACTTTCTTACCTACCTTGGACCCTTCACATACCCAGATAACACAGTAAATCCAACCTTTGCTCCCTCCAACACAAACAAGCACAGCAATTTCAGAGTTTTGGACATGTATATGCCAATTTATTCCATGCACCAGAAAAACCCTCCTCACTGAGGACCATTCCCCTTTCAATTCTCAATCTTCAAATTTGTTCTAATAAACAGACTTTTTTTTTAGCCTTAAAAACCCTGCCTTCTATGACAAATTCAAAAATGATTAAAGTGATTTGACTCAAATGTTATACAAACTCAGCCTTAGATACAAAAGTAGCAAAGGCTCATCTCCATAGGCCAAACTTGAAGGAAATTATAAGCAACTGAAAATGAGTGTTTCAAATGGAAGCATTATGCAACATAAAGGACAGCGACCTGAAATGCCCAGAGCAGACTATTCCCATCTCCAACATTCATCTTTAGCAGCCCAGGAGTTGTTGGAGGCCTGAAGGAAATGACCACTTCCAACTTGGAGAAAGAACTGATACACAAAACTGTGCAACCCTTGAGTCTTTTGGGTTCTTGCCTTACCAGAATATCTTTAGAAATGGGGGAAGTTTAGATGAGGTGTCATTTTTGACAGCAACCAACGAAGATTCCCCTTGGACTTACCTCAGGCCATAAAGGACGGTGCCGTCAGGATGGAGCCGAATCATGCGATTCTTCACTGTCACCCCATGCAGAAAGGACTTCTTGTCATTCAGGAAATAGGTGTCAGGCAGCCACAGCTGGTCAGCCACCCGGTTGTCCAGGGTGAGGTTGAGAGGAAGGTCATTGTATGCCAGGCGTTTGTCCCGCCAGCTCTGCTGGAAGTACATGGTGATGGTGTAGTCCTGGGAAAGAGACATGCAAACATCAGTCTGGTGCCACTGTAACTCCTTTCCTTCACTATTGCCACTGTGAGACCTTTCTGAATTCCTTGGCACACAAATGTGTGTGTCCACACCTCCACGACGTGGGGTGGGTTTTTTTTGGTTTTTCGGTTTGTTTGTTGGTTTGTTTGGGGGTTTTTTTTGACAGAGGTGGGGTATTCATGCTATGTTTTGTTCTGAGAAAATGGGAGCCAGCCTCAGCTTTATAGGGGGCAAAATGACATTACATGACTCCGATCAAGCAAGTAGCTCAATCTGTGGTAACAGTGAAGGATGTCAACCAACAGTAGGTTACACAGCACCAAAGAACTCCAAGGGTTGATCTCCTAGTTAAGTCAAATGGATACTCATTACCATGTTGGTAAAAGCCAATTCTATTATCAGCAGAAACTTGGGAGATTCCAAAGGGCACATGCAAAGTCAACACAGGCCAGCCATGGCAAGCTATTAGCACTTGCCTTGTTACATGAGCTAAGCTGGAAGCTCATTGTAATTCTCAGGAAGGGACATATGTGGAGGAAATCTGTAGTCAGTGGAGCATGATCCACTGGTAAAGGGGCAGTTCCACAAAATATTTCCTACAAATTTGGACATTAAAAGGAATTTCTTAATGGAAAAAGCTCTTAAACAGTGGAAGGGGCTGCTCAGGGAGGTGGTGGAGTCACCATCCCTGGAGATGTTCAAGAAGCAACTAGATGTGGCACTCAGTGCTCTGGTCTAGATGACAAGGTGATAACTGGTCACAGGCTGAACTTCATCTTGGAGGTCTTTTCCATCCTAAATGAGTGTGTAATTCCCAAACCATCTCCAGCTAGCACAATGCCATACCCATGACCTGCTCCTGTCCTGCTCAATAGCAAAACACTGACTTGCCAGGACAAGAATTTCATAGAGGGCAAAGAGCTGTTTGGTGGACAGCTGGAGCTCTGCAGAAACTGTATTTGTTGCTGCACAGTAACAGCACATCCAGGGGAAATCCAGAGGCCTTAGATCAACTTGTTCAGAGGCACAGTATGTTCTTCTAGTATGTGGCACCAATTACTGCTTCTCAGGTAAACAAGTACTAAAGGAAGGAGTTTCATACACACCAATGACAGGAAACATTCTCTCAACAGGCCTTAAATATGCTAGGAGCCAAGATTTTTGGGGTAAAACAGATAGGATGTCTATTAGGAAGCGAGAAGTCTTGTTAACAGTAACCTTACATAAGATAGATATTTTTCCCAAGTCCTTAAATAAAAAGTATTTTTGCAAGTGCACACAAGTGATCTAAAACAGGTAGAATCAGAGACACATTGTCTCTTCCCAGTTTATACCTACAGTGCCACAGTAATCTCCTTGACCACATGGTTTTGCATAAGGAGTGTTTCTGCTCTGCAAATTCCAGCTCTGTGCAAGAGGCTGGTGAGGAGCTTGCTCATGCATCAACATCTGGGCTGTGCACTGAGGCATCTTGACTGCCTGTCTCCTCCCACTGACTTCACTCAAAGCCAGGTTTGATTAACACCTCTGAAAACAAGCTTAAATAACCACACATTATAGGTAATGCCAGCTTTTGGATATCTATGATTCAGAAATCTAGACCCACATGCATATCTGAAAGGTCACAGAGTAAATCTGTGGAGTACACTAGATACAGAAGCTATATGTGTCACTTTCTGTGACAAGAACAAAAACACAGTGACAGCTTTCTGGCCAAGGAACTGTTTTGCTTTGCTTTTTAAAGGACTGTAAACTCCTGCCTCAGAAGCCCTACAGTCCATCTCTCAGAGGCACAAACATTTTAATTTTGATCAAGACCTTGCAAAGGAAAATATTGTCCCCAGGGTGTTTGGACCCGCACTGCAGTGAGAGCACCAAGGAACACAGTATCCAAGATCCTGCAGCCTCTTACCCTCCTTGGTAACAGGCTCATCCCCTGCCTGTAGGAAACTTGGCTACAAAGGCATCGCTACTATTCTCCCCCTTTGAGAACTCCACCCACACATCTTGACAAACTGCTTCAGTGACCTGCATTTTCCTAATCTTTGACGGAGCCCCGCAACACCTCACCCCAACCAGGCCACCCTGCTGTCCTTGCAGGCTCCTGCCAGCCTTCAAGCAGCAGCAGACAAGAGGTGTCACTGATCTCCAGAAGAGAAAAAGGGCAAGCTGCTTACAAAGTGAACAACACACCTTCTAAATACTTCTGTATTTGCAGGATTGATGGTAACAGACTCAGAGGGGTGTAGAAATAGAAGCCTATGCCCTAACTATCAGGCTGATGATGTTCTTCAGGTGCAGAGAGATTTCTGGGGAAGAAAAGCCAGCCCAGTCCATGGCTGAGCTCTGTTCTCCATTCTTTCCAGGTTTCTTGGCATAATAGATTTTCTTGGGCAGCATCATGGAAGTCTGGAGTACTTGATAATGTACATGGTTCATCTAGTGCTTGAGGTTTCCCTCAGCCTCTCTTCTCTGCTGATTCCTGCACTCCACTTGTTCTCCTGCTCTCCCTACTCCATCACACTGTTGAACAGTGGGCAGGATTTCTTGGGAGAAGGAAAAGAGTAGGGCAGCTGTCTACGCCCCAGAGATAAGCCCTGGCAAATAATGGGCATATCACCAAGCAATGGAAAAGAGGGATATTGTGCTTCCAGGCCCCTGGAATAGGGCAGGGCACAGATCAGGGGGCTGGAAGAAGCCCTGCTATGGCCCACTACAGCAAGAGAGAGGGACCAGTACCCAGGGGAGAAAGCTAGCCTTCTGCTTTATACCCCATAGCCTGGTCAGGCAATTATAAAGTACCCCCACAACACCTTCCCATCACCACCTGGCCAGGTTCCAGGGCCGCTGAGATCTTAATCACAGCCTTCTTTTCAGAGGCATATAAAATAATGACCAAGGGTAATATTGTTCTGCAGAAACAGAAGCCAATACACACAGTGGTTCATAAGTTCAGGAATCAGAAGTAATAAACCTCATTTTCCTCCAAGTCTTGGATGATGATCCCTTTGTTGTAGGATTTTGTCATTGGACTAATATGAGGCTTTCCCAAACTGTGACACTCCCAAGCCTGCTGATGCCACAGATATAACACAAGCTGGGTTTCTCAGCATCGCCAGCAGATAGAAAATTGGCCCATTTACCAGGTTCAGTGAAGAACTTAAAATTCAAACACACCTGGAGCTTTCTCCCAGTTTACCACTGTGGGACAACACAGCTGGATTTAGATATTAGGAGGAAGTTCTCTGCTGTTAGGGTTGTGAGGTCCTGGCACAGGCTGCCCAGAGAAGATGTGGCTGCTCCATCCCTGGAAGTGCCCAAGGCTGGGTTGGATGGAGCTCTGAGCAACTTGGTCTAGCAGATGACCTGCCCATGGCATGGAGGCTGAAATAAGATAATCTTTAAGGCCCCTTCCAACCCAAACCATTTTATGATTCTATGATTTCTCCGTCTGTGTGAGGGCTTTCTCTATGCACATGTACCAGCAGTGTTCTCCATTGATGATGCTGGAGGAGCAAACTAGAAGTGCAGGCAAATATGACTTTCCACTTGCCTCTAAACTAGCAGCCTAGACAATCTCCATACTCCACCAGAGCATCTCCAGTAAGCAACAAAAGTGCTTCCAAATTTCCTGTTATGGATCCCATTACATCTTTTTGGAGAATAATAAAATGCTCAAGCAGGGTCAGAGCTGGCCAAGGCCAGTAACTGCTGTGGCAAGGATGTGTAGGGAGCTCCCAGCTCACCCTGCCAGGAACACCTGCTGCAGGAGGAGAAAAGGCAGGACCCATGATGGAGAGAGAGCATGCATGTGCCAGGCCACCCTGTGTAACCTCCTGCTTCATCTGGTGACTACTAGGAGAGGAGAAGCAAGTGAAGAAGGAAAAGATACCACTTCTTATCAGAAGCTCTGTGCAGGTTTCACTACAAAAGATCTTTGAAAATTGTTCAGCATGAACTTAGAATTCAGTTTTTAAAAAACAAAAGCTAGGGAAAGGGAACAGTGGCTTTTGAAGGGTAGATATAACCAGGAGTTACATGCCTCCATCTGGTCCCTGTTTTCCATCCCAAGATACCTCAGATTCTCTCTAGCAAGGCTTTGCTACTGTAGCTCAACTGGCCATGTCAGCCTGTACCTACGCTGACCAGCATCCCACTGCAGGAAGCTGAAATGCCATAGGCAACAGCACTGGCCAGGAAAGCCTGTTTGATACCCAGAGGAGCCCTGTGGAGTCTCACTGACCTACAAGTCATGTGCCCCTATGCCAAAAGGTCTTGTGTGTTTCAAAACAAGCATTTCCTCTCTCCTCTATCCCTGCTAGCCCAGCAGTGGTCAGATCCCCTGGTTTGTCCCAGAAGTACGGTACACAATAGATCACATAGCTGCACAGCTCCTGGCCCTTTTTATTCACCACAGCATCCCAGTACTGCCCTCTCTCCCTGGCAAGGCAGAGACCATGGCCCAGTTGTGAGCAGGATGTCACTCAGCACCAAAGCTCTCCTTCAGCCCCTCACGAAGCTCAGCTGGCACCTGAGCCTGCTGCAAAGCTGCTCAGCACAGACATCCCTATGGGACCCCCCTCCACATGCCTCCATTCATTCTGCTCTGCTGAGCAGCAGCGTGCAAGCTGTCAGTCCCAGCCCCCCTGGCCGCCCCCACTCCCAGGTTTTGCTGTGAGAGGCACACACAAGGCAGAGGTGAGAGCAACACATGGAGCTGGCAGACATTCATGTTGCAGAGGTGCCTCCCTGTAAGGAGGGAAGACAGTTCACTTAGAGGGCCACAAAATTACTGAAAAAGGAAGAGAAGTTTACCTGGGGACCTCACATGTTGAAATGTTGGTGCATCCTATCAGCTGGTGAGGAGAGGGTTGTTAGAATCCATCTCCAGACTGAGGATACTGACAATTACAGCTCTTCCTGAAACCCAGCAGAGACCCCAAACCAAAGATGATGCACACTGTGAAAGGCTGAAATGTTGACACAACAGGGACATGAATGGAGGAAGGTATTTACTGCAGAACCCCAGAGGCAACAAATTCAGTCAAGCATGCACAGGGATTCCCTAGATTCTCAGAGGACATGGTAGATAAGCAAGGGAACCGCAGCTGAGGCACAGTAAGAAAAGAAATAAGCTGCCAACACTAGTATGAATTCAAAAATTATTTTCCACTGGTTCATATTCCAAACGCCTTTAACATCTACCATATAAGCTTCTCCTCTTTCACCTCACAGAGCCCCTTTGGGAGTACAGTGCTCACCTATCCTTAGAAAGCAAACCTGGACACGCCCTGCACCCCTCCCCACTTGTGCTGGGTGTGTGCAGATTGGGGCAGAAATGAACCCACTGTCACAGGAGAACAAAGCTGCCCCTTGGAGAAGTGCCCCAGGTGTAGTTGCCAGATCTGAGCCTGATTGGAACACACCCACTTGTACAGAGGAAAGCAAAGCCTGAGGAGGCCAAGGCAGTGAGAGGACATGTGAATGCAGGGAAGGGGACTAAGACAGGAGAGGAGTCACTCCTGGCATGGTGTGCATTATCTGAAGTCACCATAACCCAGGTGAAGATATGGGCATGTGACCAGTTCCTTGTGGGCCAGCCCTTACACTGAATGGTGCACAGGGATGTTCCCAGACCACCAAGGAACAAAACACTTCAGGATGGGAACCTGAACTTCCTTGTTTGCAGATCAAACACCAGAAAGGGTTGGACCAGGACCAGTTAAGGCAGAACAGTAACATGGCAGCACTCTGCAGACAGCAGCTTCAGTCTGGAACTGGAAAGTCACCAAAGGGGTTCGTCCTCTGCACACAGCGAGACCCTGTCAGAGTCCTGAGGCTCAAGGCTACCCCTTTGGAGGAGAGCATCATGTGTCCCTTTCTGCTCACTGCAGTGAGAGAAGTGGGACAAAATAAGGAGCTCTTCTTCCTCAGAAAGAGATGCCCTTCTCCTGCAGTCTCACATCAGCATGCAGAACAAACATGGTATGTGTCCCAAATGGTATTTTTACAAACATGTTCATGTTGATTTTGGAGACAGTTGTACTGTGCCAGACCAAAAGTATTTCTACATTAGTATCCCATCTTCAGTAACAGTAAAGAGAATAGCAGGGAGGAATATAAGCAAAAGTCTTTGCTATGGTACTTAATTCTTCAGCTATTTGAGACATAAGGATCGTCTCAGTCAGAGCTGGTACTTTCTTAAATTAAGACAGCTTCTCTTTTGAATTTGTCTTATTTCTCAGACTATTCAGTCTGAGCAACGTTGCAGTGCAACGTTGTAGTAGTGAGTTTCACAGTTCAGTTCTTCACTATATTTACATCCCTGTAAACCAGGTACAAATCAGTCTTGCTCTTTTCTGATTCCCTGTAGTGCTTGTATTAAGTCAGTAAATAATCATAACCTTGTGTTAACTGAGGCTTACAGGGTCCCACCCCCCCTTTAGACATTTTAGGGTTACTCAATAGAACACAAATAACTACATATGCTCTCAGAAGTAGTTGAAAAGCTCTGATAGAGGCAGGGAACAACAAGGGGAGAGAACCAATTGCACAGGTTATACAGAGCAGAGCCATATGACAGTATCTGACATTCAGAAGAACAAGAACAGAATGAAGGCAAGGTAATGGAAATAACTTTCCACGGAGCCTGAAAAATTTGAGGTTACAAAAGCATGAAGTCAGGAGTATAACAGTAGCTTGGAAGGTCTAAAAATTAGTGTGGAAAATACAGTCAAAGTCATCACAGGACAGGATGAACAGGAAAGAAAAGCTCAATGACCCTAAACCTGCTGCTGCAAGGCAAAAGCTCCACCTTCCAAGAGAACAACAGATCATCTTGCAACCTCTTCCATCTTCCAACAGGACTCCCAGGCAGGCTGCTTCCTAAACTCTCAGCATAGCTCATGGGAGACACAGTTTAGGTCAGATCATTTTCCTCTGTGCTGTGACCTGGAGAATCCTCTGTACTAAACTAGTCCAGAAGTAGGAGTGTGCGTGCTCATTAGGGGCTGCACTGGACTCAGAAGCCAGGATTAGAAACCAAAGGGGTCAAGCATTTGCTCAGAGTAGAGCATTTCTGGCAACATGGATGTTTCCTGTGACTAGTCCATTTTTGTGGGTGACAAATGGTCAGCTACCTTTCAGTGGGGCTTTGAAATTGAAGGTGACTATTCCAGGCTGCAAGTGGAGGTTGTGTTTCATCACCAGGTACTTGTGAGGTACTGGAAGCAATGACTTTCATCTAGGGGAGAGAACATACCACTCTTCTGCTGCTGCAGGACTCTGGGAATGAGTGATAAAGAAGGTTTTGCAACTCACCTCTAGCACTGGCTGTGCCACTTTTTCTTCCCATTTCCGCTCCACCCTGACTGTGATAAAGCACCTCCTTTTGGAGAAGCAACCAAATAAAAGTCCTCCCCTATATAAGCAAATGACATATGGTCTCCTTGTCCAAGATCACAAAAGAACATTAGGAAAGCCAAGATGCTCCAGAAAGAGGGAGAAAAATGGAACATCTGACTTAGTAAAAACCAAGCTGCCACTGCCAGAGACTAATGAACAGTTTGCTGGCTTCAACTTCTTTGATGATTAAACACCATCTCCTGTTCCCGTCATTCTTGGGAAAGAAATTAAAGGACAAAGTAGTCCTCAAATATGTTTCATTTGAAGGAGGACGCATAGGAAATAAGAGGAATTATTTTGAAGGGAAGAAGACAGATCTGCCTGCAGTCAGTTGCAAAGAATTGGAACAGTGTAAAGTGTACAGGAGAATAGAGGAAGGACAGAGCATAGTGGCCACAGTTCTTCCTTAGCAAGCTTGTTAAAGAAAACGGCTTTACCCTCAGCAGGATCTGTCCATTTCCAAACAGACAAATCCATGCATTCCAGATCTTAACACACACAGTTAACCTGACATAAGTAAGTACCTGGTAAGTCCTTCCACCCTTAAGACAGCACAAAGTCTTTTCAGACTCTCACCTTTGCTTAGGGCAGGAGGCAGCAGTTTTTGTACTTACTGTACTTTTTATGGGAAGAGCATTCTGCCAAAATGCTGCTTTTAATTTCTGTTTTGTTGCAAGTGCCAGTGCTCAGTTTACAAGTCTGAAGTCCTGCATGACAGCTGTTGTACATTAAGTGACAACTATTTCAGATACTGCCCTTCTCCCTATCATTCAGATTAGCAGGTGAGAAAGAATCTCCACTTTCCCTCTTTTTGAATAACCAGGTGTCAGCACTGACTTGGGAATCAAGAAAAGCTCTTTCCACCTGCACTTTCTCCAACAGTAATGCAAGGGTTGGCTTCTAGGATATACTCTGTGCCCTTCTGTGTTGCAGGTCTTTGTGCTCTTGAACTCATTTTCCTTAGGACCTGAGAAGTACTTTGCACGGATATGTTCCCCTCAATAATCTGATCTACTTTTGTAGTAATTTGCATGTGTTTAATTGCTGAATGCATGTTCAGAAACTGGGACAGGTATTAGTGATATCCTCAACTACGGGTGTGCAAGGAAAGCGTCACTTTGTTGCCCTATTTCTCTCCTGCCTTGCCCTATCCCTGCAGCACCTGGAGTGGTGCTGGTCCTAAGGGGTAAGATAGAGGACATACCTGGCTGGGTCCTGAGCCAGAAGGACATTGATCTGCCTGTGACAAGGCCTTCAAACTGTACATCAGTGCCCTATCTGAGCAGGAGGCAGCACAGCATGTCATCTCTTTAACAGTCCCTGTCCTGCTGGAAGCAGAGGTCAACAGGAAAAAGCCAGAACTGATGGATACAGGGATGAGAATCACCTGTTCTGTGAACACAGGCAAAACAGCAACCTTGTTCAGTGTTACAGGCAGCAGTTCCAAAATCACCACCTGCAGCATGACATCTTCCTCAGGCAAGCTCCTGGAAAAAAATGCCAGGCAGTTTCTATCCTTAAGCCATAAAATCTATGACCTAATGCACAACAGTCCTGCTGGGCTGCTCTTCTCATTTGGTTCTCCATGTGCTGGTAGCTGGGCAAAACCCAGAGCCCACTCTACCCCCAAAAGCAGGATTATTTCATCTTCCTGTTTTTGCACCTCCAACTAACTTGCACTCAAACCTCATCGTAACTTGAGAAATCATCTTTTCCAGAGAGTAGCCACTTCATCAGGAATAGTCAAACATTTTTGTTTTCTATAACTTCCCAGCTACAGAAATCAGCACAGAATGACATGCTTTGGCCAGACATACAACAAAAGGCAGGGAAGCAAGGCCAGACATTAAGTTCAGGAAAAGGTGGTACATGCATTTGACCAGTTTTCAAGCAGAAAGTCGAAGGGATCATTTTTACACTATCTTAATGGGCTGAGAACTGGTAAGGACTTAATTTAGTTCCAGTAGAACCGAAAACAGGTCAGACACTCACTTAAACAAGGAGGGAGCTCAGGCAGCAAATCCCCAGTGGAGTAATTTCTCCCAGAAAAGTTAGAGGGATGATTGGCTTGAGATAGTACAGAGAGGGTAGCAAACTCACTCCTCCATGAGAAATACAATGTATGTTTTCCCAAGTGAAGCATGTCCCAGGCATGACATTGGTAACTAATACAACACTGCAGGTGATATGGGTTCTTCCCTCTCTCAGAGATCCTTAGAGGCTTATTCCTTACATCTATGTTTTGCTAGCGCCTCATGTGTCTCCAAATGGCTGCTTCAAGCCTTCTCAAATCCCTTGTCTCCCTTACCATATTTACTTAAGGCAAAATCTTAACTTAGCTTCTTTTTAACCTCCCTCTGGGTTTGCACAAGGTCACCCATTCCCATAGTGGGAGACACACAAGCATTAACACACCATCTCTGTGGAGTCTCAGAGTTATGACCAAGCATTGCAGAGCTGGGAAAGGGAGTCCGAGGGTTCTGCTAACCCATAACAGAAAACTAGGGTGCTTTCAAAGATCATCTTTACTTTCCATGTTTGCCTGCACTAATCTAGTCCTAATATATATTGCTGCCTTCCACACACCCACAAACCACAGGACAGTGCTGGTACCTGCATCCCACCTCTGTCCTCCCCTCTCCCATCTTAGTTCTCCCATGTCATCTTTTCTCACCTTTCTGGCACTACCCTTACTGCCTTGCAGTATGTGTTGCATGTGTCTTGCACACACATACAGGCATATCTAATACACAGCCATGAAAGCTCAGAAATGTTTTTAATAATCACTTTGTATTTAATTAAACATGTAACAAATAGCTCATTAGAGTAAATTAAATCTGAGTGAGACATTTGAACAGTAACTAGTGAAGATATCAGTTTCTAAAGCCCTCAGAAGGATGGAGGAAGAAAACTGGATTATGTCAAGGGGAAGTTGATGCTGGAAGATGATCAATGCTCCCCAAACCTTTTCAAAGGATCTTCACAGCCCCTGCATGTATTTTCAGAGAATTTTCACCTCACAGTGACTTTATGTCATGCTTGCTGAGAAATGCTCATTTAAAGTGGTCGAAACTCAACAGGCATTGTATCAGGATCAACCCAGTAACAGAAAGAAGTGATTTCTCCAGAACATTCCCAGAACTATTCACTCTACCCCAAGCAGGAGGGGTTCTACAGCCTCCCACATGGACACTGGTTAGTAGAGATCATGGGGAAAAAAGGGTGCAGGAACAGGGAATTAAAGCAGTTAAGGATCTTGGTAGCCCACTGAAATTAGGTACTCTAGAAAA
>VYZS01051460.1:6557-23135 GCA_013400695.1 Neodrepanis coruscans | reverse complement strand
GTCCTGGTCAAGAACGCCCTTATACAAAACCTGATCCACTTTCTTTTGGGTTGAAGTCAATTTAAACCTTTGCAGCTCATCACTATCTTGGGATATACTTTGCATCTCTCTTGAACAGGGAAAACTGTGAAACAGGACAGCTTGGTTTTCAAGCAAGCTTCAAGAAGCTGGGAAATAACAGACATAATGCCATAACCTCCAAGAGCTCTAGTGCACTATGCCAGTGTGAGAGCAGTAACTTCAACAAGACAGCAGTATGGCAAATGAGGCACTGGAACAGGCTGCCCAGAGAAGCTATGGCTGCCCCATCTCTGGAAGTGTCCAAGGTCAGGCTGGATGGAGCTGTGAGTGACATGGTCCAGTGGAAGGTGTCCTTGCCCATGGCACGAGGGCTGTTACTAGATGATCTTTAAGGTCCCTTCCCAACCCAAACCATTCTGATTCTATGGAGCAAAGCATCAAGGTCAGCTTTGCCAAGCATCCTGCACCAACCTCTGACCCATCCACACTGCAGATGTCCCCCAGCAAAAGGTATTGGCAACCCTATAGGCATCACTCCTTTCACACATACATTCCTGCAAACGTTTCTATCTGGAAGCCTTGTTTCCTACACTAGCCCTCTACAACAATCCTCTTGTAACTTTTCAACTTGTCACCAGGTTTATAAAACTTTAAAGCTAGTGCTATAACAAACTGAAATGATGTTATTGCAGATGTAGGAGAGCATCTTGGGATGAATAAATTATAGGAGGCACAAAGAAATCACGACTATAATGGCTGGATGCTCTGAGCTGTCTACGGTGTGCAGACACACAGGAGGGAGCAGGTTTAGGACTGCACAGATCATAGGGCAGGAAAATTGAAGCGTTATGAAGGGTAACCATCTCATTTCAAATGCATATGAAACTTCTGGTAGTCTTCCCTATTGAAATAGTTCATTAATGCTTCAAGGGAGTCTGAACTGTCTGGTACTAGAAAAATACATCCCCAGAGATTGCCTAGAGAAAGAAAAAGCTGCAGTTGGAAGGATTAGCCTCTAGTCCCACGATGCAGCAATATACAACATACCCTGAACAGGCCAGTCCTCAGCTGAAAGAACATGCAGGAGTGGGGGAAGATTTCCAGCTCCTTCTGAAGCCATTGGCACTGGACTACATTAAAATTGGACCAACAGAGCATGTTGGCTGAACCAAACCATTAAGATGATAGTGACTTTGGGCAGCATTCAGGCCAGGTACCACAAGGACAGACACCTGCATTCTGCTCCAGCTGCAGAGTGACATGAGCCCTACACTGCCAGTGCTCTTCATTCTCCTGGGCCAGAAGCACTACCAGGCTCCTCAGTAACCTGGGTATCATATTAAAAGATCTGAACATATCCCTGCCCAATTACCACCATACATCAGCAAGCACTATAAATACCTGCGTACTGTTACTTCCTTACTGCAATTTAACTATCTGTAGCAAAATGGTATCTACCAGATGACATGAAAGGAGATGGGTTGGGTAAACTAGAAGACAACATCCTTCTGTTCTTTACAGGTCATCAGAGTTACTGAATAGCAGTATGAAGGCATTCCTCCTTTCAGCCTGCCTTTAAATCCCCAACTTGCAAATTTGTACAGGATATGAAAAGACTCCAGCTAGGCCTTTCATCTTCATGGATCAGCACTTCCCGGAGGGTACGCCAGTCAAATGTGCCCTCCCCAATACCTATTTGTATTGGCCCTTGGCATCCTTTCCCAGACATTTCAATTGATGTCACTGATCTAGGCTCAGCAAATAATCCTTCTAATCACTGACAAGAACAGAGGCTGCAGCTCAGTGTTGCTTAGCCAAGCTAGGAGGAATACACAGTAATAAAGCATTTACTCTAGAAGCTTGAAAACATGGCTGACCACACAGGCAGCAGCCACACAGTGACTTTTTTAATTAAGGATTGTGGTTTTGGTCCCTCATCACTGGGAGATGGTTACAAAGCCAGCACTGTACCTATGAACATCTTGTATCCTGGCTTGACTCCATCTTCTGTACCATGGCACAGTATCAGGGCACAGCCCTCAAGAAGGTAGAGGTGTATCAGCTTTGGGTGTCAGAAAACACATAGCATCTACAAAACATCCTGTGCACTAGCGTGCCTGAGAACATCCAGCATAAAGACATGGCTGTGTTTTCACAGAGCCCTCTAACCTCAAAGGATTGAAATGTTACCACATCATTTTGGGACCACAGTTCCCGTGGGAGAGATGGCAAGGGGTGCTCCTTCAATCACAGATGGAGCTGTAACCCTCCACAGCATCACATCCAGCTGGATTCCTATGGGGAAGCATGCAATGGCTGGTCAGTGACAGCACTTGTTCCCCACCACCATGCAGCCAACAGGCGCCAAGAGTCCCAGAGAAAGGCCTGGGAGAGCCAGGGGCTCTCCTCAGTCTTCCCAGCCCCAGCACCAGGGCCATTGTTCCCAAAAGGATGTCTGAGGATTAATTAATTATCCTACAAGGGGCAGTAAGTAATAACACTCCTTGTGGAACAATAGAAGCTATTTGGTTGCCATGACAACACAGCTTCACTTGTGTGCCTTTAATTTATTCATTGCACAGTCCCTTTCCCAAGCACACATGATGCCAAAAAAAAGCCTTGTTTTTCTTGCCAGTATCCATGTCCAGAGCAGGGGTAAAGCACAGCCCTTTCCCTGAGGCATCTGTCACACAGAAGAATGATGCACATGAAGTCCCTTCAGCCTGGAAACTTACATCACATGCAAACTCTTCTGCTCCCTACATGTTTGTTCTATAAGATGATTCTGATTTTTAACCCTTTTTTGAAGCTGCCTCACCATGGTGCTTATAGACCTTGACCCTGAATAAGTTCTCACATGCCACCTTGTCTCCCACCCTACCCCCTAATACCCCCCTTCTTCCTGCATGGAATATATATAGGAAGGATGGGCAGGAAATTATTCTGGTCAACTGGTCAAGTCACACAGAGCCAGAAGGGATAATCAAAAGCCCAGAAATTACATTCCTTCACAGCATCTTGGTGTCTTCATCTGGACTTGCTTGCTCCAACAGGTTGAGGTCCTTCTAGTGCTGGGCACAGACCTTCTCAGGCCTATAGGGGCAGTTGTCACACATAAGGTGAGAACCAAATCCCTCACTCCCTCCCAGTTATGTTTGGGCAAGGTGGGGTCTTAAGCTACAAGTCCAGACTCAAATTATTTATGCTGGCTCTTGCAAGGGGAGTAACATCTGAACCAGATCACAACATTCAGGTCCAAGTTGAGGCTGGGGGAGAAGATGACTCCAAGTTGAATTCTGGCAAGATAGATGGAACTAGGTTAAGCCATCTGGCTCTTCTGAGTTGAGCCTAATCTCTGGCATAGCTACTCAAAGCAATGGAGACATAGCTTTGTACCTGAATTTGGGGCCATACACACTGTTCAGTGTCACCATCACTGGACTCAGGTGTAACATGCTATGAAGATAATTAGGGTAATGGTACAATGGTAGCAGACAGTCAGCAAAAGAAACTGTCTGCATACAGCAACCTGAAGGTTCATGGTTGGCTGTTCACCTTGGGTCATACTAACACATGTATTCAGGGTTTTCAAGCAGTTTGGAGCCAAAACAACTAGACAGATTGTCTCACCTCCCCTCCTCCCCTTCATGCAACAGCAGATAGCAGGGCAGGAGAGTCTAGAAACAGATAAATAGAACAGGAGCATTGGGAGACCAAAGTTTTAATTGACTTTAACAGCAAGAGTTCTACACTGGCCCAGGATCCCCTGCATGGTCAGGAACTGAGGGACAGGACAGCTGCTGTCAGGAGGATCAAACCAGCCTTCCACTCCACTCTATTCAGCCTCTGGGAAAGGAGAGGTGTTTGGAGGAAAAGCCTCTGGACATGAGGGAGAAAAGCAAGTTTAAGGCATGACAACACAATCCATGTCCTACTGGGTGCTAAGAGCTTCTGAGAGAAAGACAGCACAGTCCTGGACGTGTACTCAAACCAGACCAAAGTATCAACAAATTTCACCCTGATCCATTTGTATCTGAGCAGATAATTTTTTTGTTCTCAGTGGTATGAAAAGCTCCAGTGTATCAAATGCCACCCAAAACCAGATCTCCATTAGATGCCTCTTCCCAGCACAGATCTCCAAGGAACTGCTGAATAACCACCAGCAAACATGAAAAGCCAGTCTTTCAACTTGGCAGGGACAGGCTAACCCTAAAACCACCTTTGTGTCAATCAAAAAATACAATTCACATCTACTCTTTTAAGGTGTAAGCATTAGTGACCTGAAGAAGTGGCTGTGCAACCAGCACAGAACCTGAAGGACAATAATTATTCTGGATAAGATGCTACTAGCTCCAGAGGTGCCAGCAGAGATTCAGATGGCTCCAAGTAGCCATTGCCTTGGAAGCAAATCTCAGCCATAAAGTGTTCTTTTCTTTAATTTTCTTTCTTCCCAAACTTACCATGTTGACTTCAGATATCTGGTCGATGCTGGAGATATGGATGCTCATTCCCACTGTGACAGGGTTACCTGAAAAATAAATTGACTAGGTTAGGACTACATTCAAGCCTTCTTTTCTTATCTGCAAAAAAATTGCCTAGAAATGCATGGATATGATTTTAAGTAGCATCACATTCCCTGAGTATCATGGACTTCAAGCTGCATGTGTTCAAATGATTAGATTTCCCTCACTGCCAGACTTAGAGACTCACTCCTAGGAGTAGTGCAGCCTAAGCTTTATTCTTTAATTCCTGGAAGTTAATTACCCCCTAGTAATACAATTATCTCTGTTATTCCAATAATGCCTTCAGCGACCATCTGTAAGATCCTAGTGGGCTTGGGTAAGGTGTTACTGATTGACCATACAAAGAACACAGTAACCAAACCCATGGAATCTATGGGCAGGAAAGATACTTCAGCTCACTCCTCCATCACTGACAGCTCTGAGTACTCAGTCTGAAAATCCCAAGTGAGTTTTAATACCCAAGATACCAGTCAAGTACAGGAAATAGATCTATGAAGTGAAAAAGCAGCATTTGTATAGCAGCTTTTCAGAGCAGAGCTGGGATTAGAGAACAGATTCCCCATTCAACCACAGGCATCAGGGCCATATGTCACCCCACATCCTCTTGCCTGCATCCATGGGGCTGTGGTGGACGTCTGTGCACAGGTTTCCTGGGAAATTCAGATATTCCCTTACCCAGTGACCAAACAATGCACACACCACAGTCAGTGCCCCTGGCCATGACATGAAAGATGATCTGGTGGAGAAACACCACATCAGGGCAGTCCCAGCCAGCATTATGGCTCTCTTTCCCGAGTCCAAAATACAGCAAAAGATTTATTAATACATCACACAAACCTATGAAGTCAAGGCAACAAGAAGCAATTTCAGCCAATTCCTACAGGAGAGTGTGCATCCCAGCTTGATGTAGACTCATACCCAGTTCTACCTGAGCCCATCTGACTAGCAGCTCTCATAGCCAGGCAACAGGACAGCACATTCAGTGGGATTTAACCTACATAAAACAATTTTTAGAGATGCGCACATCCACTACCAAAACCAGCAAAAAGCCTCCTGTAGCTAGAGATGAGGTTTCTGGGTGCTACCCCTCTCTGGTCAGACCACAGCCCCAAAGGCAGAGCACAAACCCAGTCCCACCACAAGAAAAGCCCCTCTCCTCACATACAAGGATGAAACTAAACCCTTGCAATACTTTATTAGAAAGGGAATGGCAAGTAGTTGTGCTGCTCAAGGTATTAACTCTTCCATAGACTCATTAGTAGATCTAAGTGCTGAAATATTTACAGATAATCAAGAAATGGCTCAGAAAGTAATTAGGAGATTGGGGGAGAGGGGAGAACCACACAACTGGAAATGAAGTGATTTTTTAATTATGTGTTACCAGAAGTAGGGAAGCAGTGTCATTAGGGTGTCTTGTGATTGGGTATGCTGTTCACCGAGACCCTCTGCCGCAAATTAAGCAGCATTATCCTTTAATGGAATATGAACAACACTGAAAACATCAGAATCAACAACTGTAATTAGGCTCTGCTATGCAAATCTCCTTAAAGAGGCAGTGCTGCTCTCCAGCATTCCTGACTCCCTGGCAGGGGTGCCTGAGGCAGGGGTGCTCAGGAGACCTCGTGGAGCCTCTGAAGATCCCCACATGGAAACACTCCCAGCCACATCTTTGCTGCACTTTACCTTCATCTTTCACAAGGGAACCAGGTGGGAAAATAACCAGGAGTCACATCAGCGAGAGAGAATTCTCCCACACCTTCCTTTGTGCCAGAGGCTGACAGTAGCACAGCAAAGCTTTTTTGTTTTTGATACTTTGCCTTTTCTTCCTGAAATTAGGGCCTTGTGATAGAAGCCATAGCAGCAGGAAGAAGTCACGGCTGCCCTGAGGTTCTTGTAGACTAATTAGTTAGAGGAGAGCTGAGGCCATGCACAGGGCTGTAGTAGAGCAGGGGAGAAACCAGATCCCCACTCCAGAGCCTTTCTGCAGTGTTGTTCCTTCCAAGAGCTGCCCTATTGCCTGCTTGGCTTCTAGTCTGTCCCCATCAGTGCTTGTGCCACTGCAGCTGTGCATCCTCTCCTTTAGTGCAAAAAGAAGTTCTTTCCCTTCTGCTGTGTCAGAGCCTCACTGAAACCAGCAGGCTGGGTGGTTATAGCAGGGGAACATTGACAGTGGGGATATACAAATATTTGTCAAATCCAGAGCCTATCCAATCTATTCTATCTGTCTAGACATTTGTGCTGTGTTCATCACCATGGTATCTGAGTGCCTGAGGTCATGCAGTGACTCAGTGGCAGAGCCATGGATAAGCTCCAGGCCTCTCGACTCCCAGCTCCAAGAGGAACTGAGAGATCAGCCCTGCTGCCCCCCTCCAGCCTGGGCTCAGCTGCACCCAGCTCCAGTGCACAGTCAGCAATGATCCTCTTGGCACTGCCAGGTCCTCTATACCCCATCCATCACAGAACTGAGAGGCTCCACTGCTCACCTCAAACCCCTGGGGTGTGTGCCCAGCAACCCACAGATTTCTGCACATGATTGCCATACAAACACTCTAAAGATGAAGGCAGGCAAAGTCCTGCCTTCACCAGACCTTAGCTTGATCACAGGGAAGACATTTGACCTTTCCCGTCCCTGTTGTGAAGACTGGCTCACAGTCTGCTCGGGATAGGGATTCAAGAGCATGTACATAGCCAACAGGAAAAACATGTCCTGGCTCTTATTGCAGCCCAATGGAAAACCAGGCCGGCTGCTGTCCAACATTCAGACTTTAAGTAGTACACAAAATAAACAAAGGACATCAATTCAGCCAATGTTAATAGCTTCAGGCAAGAGGGACACAAAAGTAGGGTATTTAAAATATGGGATAACGCCATCTGTAAATTTGTCCAAAAAGGAAGAACCCTGCATTTGTGGATCTGAGATGAGGCAAAAGAAGTAAACCTGATATTAAAGGCCCAGGCTTTTATTGCCTTTTTACTGCCCAGGATTTACTGCCTTGCCAGTGGGTACAAAGAACTAGACCTTCTGCCCTTAAAAAGCTTATGCGTACAACAGATCTGTAGGCAAGATCACAAGTGAGGGAATGTGAGAAATTCTGCCACTTTTACCAGTGAACGGCACCCTCACATGTCCCCATTTCTCACCACCACTGGAGAAATCACCAGCACTTTGCCCTGAAAGTAGTTTGATGCCTGTGAATAATGTATTTGAGAAGTTGGAAGGGAAGCAGACAAAGAGTTATAATAAAACCTGTCCTTTTCCCGCAACTGATACTTGTCACATATAAAAACAGTCAAGGTAGAGAACAAGTTGTGCTAATATGCAATATTTTCCCAGAAGTCAGTTATTACTTTTACATTTTATAATACATAAAAGCCCCAGAACCTGGAGTCATGTTGCTACACAAGTAATTCCAACGGCACAATTGCAGAGGAAAGACTGTTTCCAAGCCTGTGTCTGCCTGCACTAGAGCCAGGGGCGAGGGCAGCCTGGATCAGGACATCTCTGCCAGATCCCAGCCTAGTACTTTGGCTCCAAACTGAAGCACAAAATTCAGTGCAATAGGGGGATGGTTACTTGGGCAACTGCCCTGAAGTAAGGTCCAAGCTGCCCTCTCTTCATTCCCACCCCAAAAGTTTACATTAGAGCAAGCTTGGGTTCCTCTTCCATCAGATCTCCAACTGTGATAGAGACACAGCCAAAAAGACTCCAAACCAGTGGCCAGATGAACTGAATTCACTTTTTGATCCTCTGAAGCCACATCATTTTTATGAAGTACAACCAGCACTTTGAGGATCCTGGTTCCCACATTTCTTACTAAATGAACTTGGCAAAGCCAAGGCCTGAAGTTTCTAAGGGCCAGGGATTAGCCTTAAAACTACCCTTTAGTTTAAACTACAGCAACAAAGGCACTAGCAGGGTATCAGAAATTTCACAGCTTTTCTATCTTCCTGCATTTCACTACACTGAAGGCTGTTCCTAAATATCCAAAGAAAGTCTTCTCTGCAGTTTAAATGTAGCTTCATCATTCCCCCCTCTATGATAGTGAAGGAATAAATCAATCATCCTTCCTTAACAACAGCTTTTATGTACTGAGAAACCATGACATCCCACTCCCTCCCCCACCAATACTGCCTTGTCTAGATTAAATGCACCTGATTTCTTCAACCTCTCCTCAGAGGTCATGTTTTCTAAAGCTCTGACAATTAGTGCTGCTCTCCTCTGGCCTTTTGCCAATTTGTCTACAACTCTATTTTAAAGCCTGGTATCCAGAATCCAGCCAGTGAAGCGAAGATCACACGTCACCAGTACAGACAAAAGAAAAAGCAGTCTCCCCTGTGCAGAATTCTCCTAAAACCACAGAAGTCTCTCTCTGCACCCATCCTGAGAGCTGCTCACTTTGTGTAGAAGATTGGAGATGGTGAAGGGGCAGCCAAACTCTTGCCGTTAGAGTGCATCACACACAAGAGGAGGGAGTACAGCCCTGTCTCTTTTGGACAAGAGGAAAAATTATTTGAGACAGCTTTGTGCATGAGCCTCAGCATTCCCTGCTTGCACCCTGCCTGTGGCATCACCAGTCTCTGAGATCCCTGCAGCAGCAGGAAAGCTGGTTTAAGGTCATCTGCTGAGTAAACAAAGCCAACCAGAGAAAATTAGAGGCTTCAGTTACTAAACTCACATATAGAACAGGTCTGTGCTTAACCCTGGAATGGTAAATATTCATAGGCATGCAAAACCCTGCTCTTCAATCCCAACCCTCCAGAAGCTGAAGGACGGCAGTGGCACTGGAGCCCCAAAACAGCAAGTCCCAGACAAGGTTGCCCTGCCCTGTCTGGCAGAATAATTTCTGTACACACAGGGTGATACAAGCAGGCATGAAGAGGGCAAGGTTAGCTGATATAAGGAGCTATGGGACTGCAGTGCCTTACTTGCATTTTGGATGATTCCCTCCCCAAGTAGGATCAGCACTTAGGACATTCTCAGGCTTGCCAAAGGCATGACCCAGCACAGAGCCTGCAATTCCACTCCCACGGCTTTTCCCTTCAGTTTTATCCCCGCTTTCCTGAATAGGGGAGAAACGTTCAGTATCTGCTTGTTCTTTCTGCAGAAAATGGTTTGCCCAAACCGCTGCCTCTGCTTTATGTTTACAGCTTAAAACCATGACCCACGTCACTGCTCCATGCAGCAAGGAGTTGGTTATACAAGGGCTGACAGACATGGTTACTTAGGAGGCAAGAGCTCCCAGGTAATCGGAGGTGCAGAAGGCAGCACATTCAGCACTAGGCTTGTCACTGGCTAAGGAGATGCTGCCTGGATGCAAATACACATCTCTCTCTGTCCCTCCTGAAACAGATACCCTTGAATCATTATCAGCTGATAGACTAATTAGTCCTCTGCCATAATTTTTTAAACTTACCCAAAAGATAACTCGGAGGCCAGTATACTGTCAGGACACTTGAATTTACTACACCCCATGTGCTGGGAGAATGGAAATGCTCCTGGGTTTTCAGCATACAGGAGGACTGTAGGAGGGGTTCACAAATTGCTGTCTGCATAATAGCTGTGCTCACAGATCTCAGGACTGAGTCTCTGCTACAGCAGCAAGAGAATGTCTACAAGATGCCATCCCAGCAGGCTACACAAGCCAAATCACAAAGAAATTTCCCCAACACTGATTTTCCTGTTCCTTTCCTTTTATTTTGGCTTATGTACAGCATCAAGCACAAACTCAGTTTAGTGTTAACAGTGCTTAAGAAGCAAGAAAAGTTGACCACGTATCATGAAAGCAGAAATGTTCTGGGAACCACTTTCATCCAGCATCTCTGATTTGCAGTGACATCTAGAAGCACTGAGTTCAGCAGGGTCCCTCAGGAACCTACTTAAACTTTTCCAATAAATTCTAGGTTTAAATACCCATTTAACACTTTCCAATCCTTTCCCCACTTGGCTTTTTACTTTTATTTCCATGATCTCTCACCCACCCACAGCCAATGCTGTGCACTTCTCTTGCCAGGCTCAGCACAACAGCCAGAAACATCAAACACATTCAGAAGCTGATATCAAAGCTCTGTCTCTACTCTCAGCAGGTCACCCCATGGCATCCTCTGGATTTAATAGAGCAAAGCACACCATGGCATTACACTTTTGGACACTGTTATACATTATCAGAAAGAGAGGTGGTCTCATGGCAAGTCAGCAAATATGACATTGCCTTCTTTTCTGTGGGGAAACTGGGTGTATGAGGGACTTGCCACTGCTGAGGAATCTCCTCCACATGAAGGATGGACAGTATTTTGGAGTTGAAAGTCTGAAAGATGAGACTCTGACCTCCAGAGTATCTGGAGCCATCAATGCCCTCCCCTTCCACAAAGATGCATTGTTCTGCCAGGCAGGAGGTGGAGCTACCACCACTGGTTCTTATGGAGTCTGCAGCTACTCTCCAAGTAGGTCTGTCAGAAAACAGTTTCTTCAGCATGACAGGTTTCCTAACATTTTGCCATACTTCTTTAGGGAACATTTGGTACTTTTTATATCTGAGCCCATGTATAGAACAAGATTGTGTCTTGACTTTTGTATGGTTTCCTCCCATCCACACCAGACCAGGCACCGTGTCACCCAGGGCAAGGAGGATAATGAGGATTTCCAGCCTGTGTCATTCTGTTGTCAGTCAGATGATTTGCAGCATTCACTTAAGAACGGGGGGTACTTGGGGCTTCCCCCAAAAAAACACAAAGCTGAACAAGCTCCCCCCAAGAAAAGTAAAACCAAGGACAGCACAAGGTGAATAGAACATCTAAGGGAAGGTACAACCATACACAGCACTTCAGCCGATTTCCAGAATATCCAAACACCGAACAAATCAAGGGTTTCAGTAAGAGGCTTTCCTGCAAACAAGCAATGAGGCCAATTCTTCAGCGTGGAGCCAAGAGACACAGCAATTACAAAGCAGGCAGAACTGACCACTGCTCCTCTGTGATGCTCTTTGCATCAGGTTAACCTGGATAACAGCAGCCACAGTTCCAGCCTGTTGTCACATGAAGCTGTCCCTGTAGATCTGTAGAACAGTCATAGAGCATTTTCTCAAGCAAGCTGTGCCTGCTCCTGTGCCAGTGCTGAGGGATCCTTCTGGAGGAACAGTGCAATCCCAGGGCAGATGTAGCACCCATTCTGTGACTATTCTGGGTAAAGCAAGGAGTTAAGGAGCACAATCTGTGAGGCACAGTGGATTAGCTAATGTACCTCATGGGTATTTTTAATGGACTAGTAGGTATTAGAGTGAGATCTTGCAAATATCCCATGGAAATTTGGAAGTGAGAGAGAACAATCAACTGGCTTCAAAAACAGTGTAAAGGTTGTCCCAGAGGTATTGAAGGATTATAGAGGAAGCTAAATCACGGTTGATTTTAAAAGATGTTAGTAGACAGCTATCTAAGATGAATAAAAATAAGGTCTCAAAATGTACAGGCTTAAAAATGCAACAAGACAGCAGACACCAACTCTTAGAGCATCTGTGCTGCCAGTGGACCCAGTTCAGCAGAGCACCTGTACACACACACAGAGCTTTCAGCATTAAGAAAAATCACTGACTACTCAGAACATCATCTGTTCTTGGGAGAGGCCCAGGTCAATATTGAGGAGAGGGATTTTGAAAGCCATTTCATCCTCAAGAGATGAAGACAGCCTTCTAAATCCTTTTTGTGTATCTCTTGCATGTGTGGTGCACCTGGTAAGGTTATAGCAAAGTGAGGGGAAAATAAGTTTCCAGATTTGTCAAGCTACATATTTGCTTTTATTTACAGACATACAACTGCATCACCTTACCAGAACTGATCATTGTCTACCTGGCACCACCAGTGGGTCTCAAGTAATAAAGATTTTAAGAGCAACTTGACCAAGAGTATCAAGTCGTAGTCAACAGCCATCCCTTTAAGGGGCAACAACCAGTTCAGATCATGGCCAGTTTACTTTGCAGGGCTGCCAGGGCCCTTGGATTCTGTGCTGGAGAAGGTTGCAGAAAGCAGATCCAGACTTGACCCTCAGAAGATGAAGGCAGTGCTCTTACTTTCTGGTACACTCTACTGCCAAAGCCAGGATAAGCACTTGCCTTCCCCTTCCTGGGACATCCCTCTCCATGTCTCCCAGGGCACCTACACAGATCAGCTCTGTAGCTTCCCAGTCTTCAGGGCACACACTTAAGAGTTTTGCTTTTACATCCCTCTCTGCAGAGCCAGCACTATGAAACATTGCATTTTCCTGTGTTTACACTGAGCTAATCCTGGGAAAGCTGGGACACTGAGTATCCCAGATCCCTTCAGCTCTTCTCCACAGAGAGTAGTAGCAGCAGGGCAACAGGGCTTCCTGAGCAAGTGCGTATCACAGACTGACAGCAAACCAACACAAGCCAGGCATCTTTTCCTCAGCAGCATTGTGAAGCATCAGACCCACGCTGATCAGCCACCCCCACATTTCTCCACCTGAGAAGACTTTCCTCCTACCTCTGTCAGGATCCTGGCAGGCAACTACATCTCCCCCGTGAGCCCTGCAAGTGCAGCCGTGGGACACAGTTCTGCCTGCCTGGGAAACTGTGGTGAGCTTAGGAGTAGCCCAGACCTCTTGGTTTTACTCAGGCCCTCAGAGCTCACTGTCTGTCCATCTTCTACAGCCAGGCAGGGTATTTGTCTGCACTCCCATACCGGAGCTGCCACTCCTCCCACTGGGGCAGGCTTAGAAGCCTTTGGCACCCTGCTGGAGCTCATTTCCCAGATCACCGTTTGTTACCTTGCTTTTGAAGAGGGTGGGCTTTCAGAAAGGATTGCAAACAGATACAAAGTATTTTGAATCTCCGCGTAAATGTGCACAAGGAAACACGGTGTGTACCTACATCTTTCTATCAGAGCACACTCACCATATACCACAGAGACAGCTGTCCCCTCTTGCCTCATCTCCAGCTCCCAGGTCAGTCTCTGTGCAAACCAACCACCAGGACTCATCACAGCTTGGGAAACACTCCTTGCAATGCAAAATATTCAATTCCCATCCAAGTTCTGATGTTACAAGGTCCACAGACACACACAGACTTCTAAGTAGAATTAGGGATGACTCCCTGCTGCTGGGGCTTCTCCTCCCCAGCACCATGACACTCCTTGCAGCAGCCCAGAAAGTAGGAGTGCAGTAAAATACCTTGGAAACCATAGCACCATCCTCCTCCTCACAGCCAAACAAGTCCCAACAGCTAGGGTGGGGCTGCTTTCTGCAGGACATCCATCACTTCTCATCCCACAGCACCAAGTTACCAGCTCTGTCGCTCCACAGGACCTGTCCCCCTCTGGTGAGGCTGTCAGAGTGGTCCATAGGTGAGGTCTACTAGCAATTTTTCCTGCACACCAGCTGGCCCATTGGTCTAACTTCTCACCTGGCCACTCAGGGCATGAAGGGCCTGACCCAACTGGGTTTTTTCAGGCACGCCATCAGTAAGTGTCTGCTCCATGGAGTGAGCCTCTCTCTTATGTGCACTGGAAATATCATTCCCCCAAACAACTGCAGACCTGGCCTGTACTATAGTATGTGACCTGTTTGGGAAAACACTCTCACACATTACCAAATCCTGAGCCATCTAATCCCCTTAGCTGAAAATGAGCTGAACCAAATTAATTTAAATGGGTTAACACAAGCTTCTCTGTTCATATCAAATCCATTACTATGTCTTGGAAGTATTTGTAACAACAACAAAATATCTGGACTTGCCGTTTTTATCAAAGTGAGAACAAGGTGTTTTCCCTTCCCTACCCCCCTTCTTTTCAATTTTTTATGAGTTAGTCACACCTCCTCATCACTGTTTACAGACTCTTGTCTTTAAAGGATACCACAGCGTGTAAATCCTGGATTGAATCCAGTTGGACATGCCCAGCATGTGGGGAAAAAAACAAAAGAAATAATATAGCCAGGTTGGGATGTGCTCAACTTGCACAAGTGTTGAAATCAGGGCTGGGACATCAAGGAGCAGCAGGAAACAGACCTGCTGCGGCCATACCATCCATGAGAGGATTTTTTGAGTGTTCTGGACATGGTGCTTCAACACTACGAAGTCAGTGGCTGCCCTCTCCAAGAGAGGGAAGGTCACTCCTTTCCTGTTACTTCTGTCAAGCAATTTCTAGAGGTATATTTTTATTTTTTTTCCTAATCTACACCTTATCTTTCTCAGTAAAGCCTGCTTTAGGGCTTTTGTTAAGGCATCACCACCTCCCCCTATGACATGTTCAGTCCTTTAATTACCCTGTAAAGGGTATGTGGCTCTTTGGCCCAGCTCAGAGGCAGACTTTTGGGGCTGCAGAGTGCCCAAGGCTTATGCTCAGTGGCAGTCAGGACAATTTGCCGTGCGAGTGTTGAAAAAAAAAGAAGTGAGTCAGGCCTGAAAATATCATGACATTCACATTAAAATCATGAGTCTGTGCTAGGAATCATGAGAAGCAAAGCACACATACAAACAAGCCTCCCCCTTTCCAAATGGTATACATGGGATTATAAATTTTCATCCCTTATTTTCTGAGGCTCTTGGATGTGCTCTGTTCAGATTGTTCTGCCTGTTTCTCTTCAGACTGTTTATCCACAGTCTGAAGACAGAGAAAATCTTACAAAACTCAGTGATGAATGAGAATAGCAAGAGTTTAGTAGGAAAAAATAATCAAGTTTCTAAGTTGTTCACACTTGAAAGATAGACCCCTGTGCTTGTCTTTCTAGTATTTCAGTAGGGATTGATTTGCAAAAATGTCCTGGAAATTCAGCAGGACAAAAGTTGGGGTTGCATTTTACCCAAGAACCTCTTTATTAAGACATAAACCTAACTGTCATTTGTTCACCAAAATAATTGCTTTCACTCTGGATGCATGGATGAGCATGCAGAGCTTTTACATATATATTCATCTACAGCAATTCATCAACATAATAATCACATATTATTAACTTGAGTACTCATCTTTTCTTTTTTTTTTCTGTAGCTTCAAATACTAGCAAGGAGCTAGTGTGCAATAGGGAAGAAAAACATGCAGGGGAGCTTGTGATGAATGTTCTGTTTTTGCTATGAAAGGAGGATAAGAAGAAGAATTCAGCTCATAGCCTACCCTTTCCCTCACTTAGAAAAATTTCCTACCAAGATGAGACCCTTTTCCAAAGGGCAGGAGATTTCCTCCAGACCTTCTCCCCACCTGGGGAAGGGTTCCTTTTCCAGGTGACAACGTCACATCCATGACCTGGGCAGCCTCCTCTCCTACTGTGACAGCTTCTTATGTTACACTCAGAGCTCTTCCACCTGAAATGGACAACCCTCTTCTTTATGAAGTACATACCAGTAATGCCCCAAGACCTGCCTTTTCCCATGACCCAAGTTTCCCCCAACCTGGAGGGGTCACCTGCTGTGGTCTCACCAACACCAGGCTCCTTAAAGAGAGGAGCCTGGGCATGGATTGTCTCACTGTGGCCAGTGTGTAAGAGAAGAGCAAGAAGTACACCAGGAAGCTGACCGGTAACTGAGGAGATGTGTTTGGAAAGATCTCCTGGTCAGAAAACCTATCCTGGTTTTGCAGCACAGACTTGTGGGAGAGGACGGGGCAGTTTGGTGTCCTCACATCTCAGCTGACTGCTGAGCCTTGGTCACAAATGCAAGCACAGGGCGATAAAGTAGCATAGGAACCAAGTCAGTCACACTGTTTCTTCCACTGTTTTGGGGCTGTGTCATAGATGAAAGTCTGCCATGGCTTTCAGTGGCTGAAATGACTCTGCAGGCTCAGACAGCTGAGTCTGACATGGGGACAGGGAAGGCTCTGGTGTCCCTTTGTGCTGACAGATCCTGGTGGGATTCACTACAGAAACACAAGAGTAAAAGCTGAAACTAGTGCAATAGCCAGGACACCCTTCACATTTTTTTTACTCTTATGACGGGATCATACACAGTGAATATATTATATGTCACATTTAATTTCTTTTTAAAATATTCAGCCAATGATCAAATTTACAAAATTTCTTTTTTTTTTTTTTTTTTTT
>VYZS01051459.1:12511-25390 GCA_013400695.1 Neodrepanis coruscans | reverse complement strand
TAGAAACTTGTTGCTAGCACTGTAATTCTGAGTAGTGACTTTTCTTGTTCCTTATACAGGCCTTTAGATTCTCTTTTTTACAGAGGGGAAATCTTTGAGCAAGAATATTAATAAAAAATCCATGGAATAGTGTTATTTTCATCATAGTAACTTGGGAGGAGGAATTTCTTTCTGATCCCTTTTAAGTGAATATATCAAATCCACAGATCGTTGATACCAAATCTGTAAGTCATATTCCAAAATACAGCAAGCTGGGATCACAGCCTTTGGACATTCTCAGAAATAACTTTCCTTCTCTTCCTTTAAACTTGAAGAGTTGTCCTGACAGTAGGTTTTTCCTGCTAAGTCACTTGGCAAGGACAAGGAAATTCAATGGGAAGTGTATTTTTAGCAGAGATTAAGGTGGTCAGTACTTATGTTCAGTTCCCTGGTTAGCCAGAAGTCCTTCCAATTTTTAGTAGGTAGGCATAGGTGCAGCTAGAGTTTGAGGCAGGGAAGAACGGATGGAAAAACAGGGAAGGATCTGGAGCTCATCATAGCATCTTTCCACCCTTTGCTTCCTGCTGCTGGTAAATCTGCACTTGAGTAGCCAGTACTTTAAAGAAAAAGCTACCCTGTTTGATTTCTTATTTCTAACATCTCAGGTGTTGAGGAAATGAAGTCAAACCTCTGTGCCAGGGCTCTGTCTCTTTGACTTTGTATGTACACCAGCAGGCACAGTAGGAACCCATTCTGGTTTGAACATACTGTAGTGTAAATGACTGATAGAAAAGAATGGAAGGAATTCACTTTTTCTGTTACTTGTGGCCTCTTGGAGTGATTAATATGAGTTTAATGAGTTCTATATGTATGCTTTATTTAAATGGTTTTTTTTTAACAAGACCACTTAAAATTAATTATGAAAGTGGGGCAGCCAGTATTAAGCTTAAATTTACTATAGTATTTTAAAATAACACAATAAAAGTATTGTGCTGCACATTTTTTTTATGCCAAAGTTTTAGATAAAGTCAAACCATTGAAGGAGTGGAAGTCACTGGCAGAGCAGTTGGAACTATAACCTGCAGAATGTGGAACCTGCTTCTGATAGCTTTTCCTTTTAAGGTACTTATCTATTTTATATTAATTAATAATATGTTCAAAATTGAAAAATCCACAGGGAGATGAAGAAAGCAGGTAATGTCATTTGTTCTCTTCAGGTCCATGAATGAAATCTGTAACAGGATGAGATGTACTAGTTCTAAAGTCTTGAAGGTCATGCTAACCAGAAACAATCACTTAAGTNATTATATAGACAGTTAAATAAAAATTGTATAGGCAATATTTTGTAAAGTGGGTGTATTTAGTTGAATAAGGGCCTTTAAAAAGAAATAAATAATGTAAAACCAGACCAAAATAGATTGACTAAGACAAAGCTCTTGTCTTTTCTGTTTTAAAAGGTAGCTAGAATTGATAATTCAACTCAGGGGCACAAACCAATTCACCCAGTCTGCTGATAACATGCACTTGTAGTTCTGGGTCCTAAACAAACACAATGTGGGCCTTGCAAGTGCTTTAGAAATCCCTGGTTAATAATCAGTTGTCCAGGAGTCCCCTCTGACCTGCACAGGCCCTCCTTCGTCTTGGAACAAAACCCTAGCAGCTGTTGCTTACATGAGCCATCGTGGTGCAGAAAGTGCAACCCTTGCTGCCGCCACCTCCCTCAGCTTCCTCGCGGCATGTAGCGAGAGAAACCTGCATCTGCAACTTACGCTCAAAGCAAATCAAAGAAAGCTGGGCTGCTGAGTTACTGCCTCAGAATAAGGTAGAAAGAGATGACCTAGGGTTAGATGACCCTGACTGTCAAGTGTGTTGGCTTGACAAACAGTAATTGCTTGACAATTGCTCTAGGCTTGGAAAACATATGTTATCATGTTCATGCTGTATCCACTGATAGAGGCTGTTTTCATTACACATACTGGATATTTCTAGCTCCACTGAACCTACTGATGTGTGAAAACAGATAAGTTCAAACTAGAGTCCCAAACTTGAAAGTCAGAAAGTTGAAAGTCTCTCCTTTGTTCAAGTTACTCCTTTTGGCTGGCAGATGTCTGTCTTTCTGTCTTTAACTCAAGAATCAGTCTATGTCCAGCATCTACAGTGGTCTTTGGAATACTTTTTTATTTTTTTGAATGCTGTCTTTGTTAGAGCTGGAGAAGTTTCAATGAAAGAATATCTCAGTTTTGTGCTTGGTGAATGCTATTGTAATAATTATTTCCTTGTTTAGGTTTCAGCATTAAGGCTGTTGGACACTTTCAAGAGCAGTATGCAGTCACAGCTCAGTATTTAAGACATACACAGAAGTTCAGCCTTAATTACCTATTTTATACACTTTAAGAACTAATTTTTTTTCCTATAGCAGAACTTCTTTTAAACTGCTGCCTACAGATACTGTTTCCTCCTCTTTCAGCAAAAGTTTTAGTGATAATATAAACAGGAGCCTCTTTCAGTTGAAAACAATTTTATTTTATTTTATTTTAAATAAATTATTTCTTTTTCTGAAAGGTTGCTGAGATTCTCACTAAAAGAATCTTATCTTTCTGTGCTTCTCCTTTTTCCTTAATATATGTCTGCTTAAGCACTGAGTAACTTCTCAGTTCAAGAAAGGCTGTAGAGAGATGCACAAGATTATAGGAAATTTGGTGGATGTAGATTGCTAAAATAAAGAAAGGGTAGGCAGAATGCAATGTATAGCAGTCATACGGGCTCAAGTGTTTGGAGAGGTGTGTGCTTGCTGTATTAAAGGAAAGGCAGCAGGAGTCTGTCAGAGGTCAGTACATTGTCACTTGTGACCTCAGGGGCATAGAGACATAGAATCCTTGTGACATAATTTGCAAGAGAATGTGTGGACTTTGATTCATTCATTTACAGAGCATTAGAAAGTAAATAGGAGACTGCTTTCNACAAGGAAATTCAATGGGAAGTGTATTTTTAGCAGAGATTAAGGTGGTCAGTACTTATGTTCAGTTCCCTGGTTAGCCAGAAGTCCTTCCAATTTTTAGTAGGTAGGCATAGGTGCAGCTAGAGTTTGAGGCAGGGAAGAACGGATGGAAAAACAGGGAAGGATCTGGAGCTCATCATAGCATCTTTCCACCCTTTGCTTCCTGCTGCTGGTAAATCTGCACTTGAGTAGCCAGTACTTTAAAGAAAAAGCTACCCTGTTTGATTTCTTATTTCTAACATCTCAGGTGTTGAGGAAATGAAGTCAAACCTCTGTGCCAGGGCTCTGTCTCTTTGACTTTGTATGTACACCAGCAGGCACAGTAGGAACCCATTCTGGTTTGAACATACTGTAGTGTAAATGACTGATAGAAAAGAATGGAAGGAATTCACTTTTTCTGTTACTTGTGGCCTCTTGGAGTGATTAATATGAGTTTAATGAGTTCTATATGTATGCTTTATTTAAATGGTTTTTTTTTAACAAGACCACTTAAAATTAATTATGAAAGTGGGGCAGCCAGTATTAAGCTTAAATTTACTATAGTATTTTAAAATAACACAATAAAAGTATTGTGCTGCACATTTTTTTTATGCCAAAGTTTTAGATAAAGTCAAACCATTGAAGGAGTGGAAGTCACTGGCAGAGCAGTTGGAACTATAACCTGCAGAATGTGGAACCTGCTTCTGATAGCTTTTCCTTTTAAGGTACTTATCTATTTTATATTAATTAATAATATGTTCAAAATTGAAAAATCCACAGGGAGATGAAGAAAGCAGGTAATGTCATTTGTTCTCTTCAGGTCCATGAATGAAATCTGTAACAGGATGAGATGTACTAGTTCTAAAGTCTTGAAGGTCATGCTAACCAGAAACAATCACTTAAGTTCACCAGCTAGCCGTAATTAGTCCTTGTTGAATAAATCAGTTTTCAATGTGCTATGTTCTGATAACTTTTTTTCCTTACATGTTATGTACATTTATGGTTATTTAATTTAACTGATAAAAATAAAGAGCTCTTTACTACATATTAATTGAATTCCATTGTCCATATACACACACACACTTTCATAAATTATAATTGGAAGACTAGGTCACAGTGAAGAAAAGCCATTAAATTTTCATAAAGTGTCATAAAATGTAAAAATCAAGAATCAAAAGTTTATTATATAGACAGTTAAATAAAAATTGTATAGGCAATATTTTGTAAAGTGGGTGTATTTAGTTGAATAAGGGCCTTTAAAAAGAAATAAATAATGTAAAACCAGACCAAAATAGATTGACTAAGACAAAGCTCTTGTCTTTTCTGTTTTAAAAGGTAGCTAGAATTGATAATTCAACTCAGGGGCACAAACCAATTCACCCAGTCTGCTGATAACATGCACTTGTAGTTCTGGGTCCTAAACAAACACAATGTGGGCCTTGCAAGTGCTTTAGAAATCCCTGGTTAATAATCAGTTGTCCAGGAGTCCCCTCTGACCTGCACAGGCCCTCCTTCGTCTTGGAACAAAACCCTAGCAGCTGTTGCTTACATGAGCCATCGTGGTGCAGAAAGTGCAACCCTTGCTGCCGCCACCTCCCTCAGCTTCCTCGCGGCATGTAGCGANTTAGGTTTCAGCATTAAGGCTGTTGGACACTTTCAAGAGCAGTATGCAGTCACAGCTCAGTATTTAAGACATACACAGAAGTTCAGCCTTAATTACCTATTTTATACACTTTAAGAACTAATTTTTTTTCCTATAGCAGAACTTCTTTTAAACTGCTGCCTACAGATACTGTTTCCTCCTCTTTCAGCAAAAGTTTTAGTGATAATATAAACAGGAGCCTCTTTCAGTTGAAAACAATTTTATTTTATTTTATTTTAAATAAATTATTTCTTTTTCTGAAAGGTTGCTGAGATTCTCACTAAAAGAATCTTATCTTTCTGTGCTTCTCCTTTTTCCTTAATATATGTCTGCTTAAGCACTGAGTAACTTCTCAGTTCAAGAAAGGCTGTAGAGAGATGCACAAGATTATAGGAAATTTGGTGGATGTAGATTGCTAAAATAAAGAAAGGGTAGGCAGAATGCAATGTATAGCAGTCATACGGGCTCAAGTGTTTGGAGAGGTGTGTGCTTGCTGTATTAAAGGAAAGGCAGCAGGAGTCTGTCAGAGGTCAGTACATTGTCACTTGTGACCTCAGGGGCATAGAGACATAGAATCCTTGTGACATAATTTGCAAGAGAATGTGTGGACTTTGATTCATTCATTTACAGAGCATTAGAAAGTAAATAGGAGACTGCTTTCTTTTTTGATGAAGACTTCAGTCATCAAACTCAGCATCTTCCATTAAACCTCTTATCTTTCCCTCCATTTTCATGTGCCTCTTGCATATCTCCAGCAGGCTATCTGTTTAGAATGATGACACTTATGCATGAGAAAAGGACAGTTCTGCTACTACTTGTAAACTTGTTGTCACCTGACATAACCTGTCATGATCTCAATTCTTGCTTTTAACTGAAATACCTGCCAGTCTATGTGTTGAAATGGTGTATTATTAACAACTAAAATTGTAATACCTAGATGTAATATACAGCTTTTTATCTGTAGATCTCAAGCTTCTTTTAGGCCTGGAATGAGATTTTGTTCCTTTTAAAATTCTGAGATCTCGGGTAGAAGTGGTTGAGGTGAGATTCAACAGGATTTACACCTTCTCAGTGTTGGGCTGCTTGACAGGTGATATGGCTCTTCCAGCCTCTGAGTGCTACCGACTCAGCCCAGCATTTATGCAGTACTTTATGCAGACTCTTCCACTGCATCCAAAACTTCCCCTATTCCAACAGGAGGAGGCTTATGGCTTCCTTCCACAGGAAGGTAAGGATTTTGATCACTGTATTTTGAGTTTCTTTTTTACATGGAGATATGCTACAGCATGAGAACTCCTTTAAGAGAGATCTTCATAGCTGGATTAGCCTTTTGACATTCAGTAGTCACTGCTAAGTAAGTGCCTTGCCTCAGGTTCTATGACTTTTATATTTTGAAAATGACAAATATACACGTAAACAAATTGTTGCTAAACAATTATTTCAGATCTTAGGTTATTTTAGACTTTTCTTTAACTCTAGTATGTGTAGCATTGGTGCATTCTGTAAGCATTATTTTGTCGCTTAGATACAGTGAGATGTAGAACAGTTTTAATTGTCCCTGTCTTTGAGTCAAAAAGCCAGTGGTGGAATTCTGAGTCAAGGACAGGATTGTGGGCCTTGTTTGAACTCCCATTCCAAACCTTGGCCAAAACATCCTCTGTTTTCCACCTTGATGTAGATTTAACATCAGTGATGTGATTTAACTTGAAGTGTCTGTAGGAGTAACAACTATTGATCTGCACTCAGATGGTAGGATGAAAGAGAGAGTAATTATATTCTCTAATGTGTTAATCCAGTTTATTTAAGCATGTTCAGGAAATCATCCTAAATGGCTTAATTTCTTTTTAAATTTATTTACAGGTCTGCTTTACCTGTAGCGCTGACCTATTATGATAGTTTGTGTTTTATGACTTGCAAAAAGTGTGAAGCTTTCAAAGGCATGGGTCAAAGGTAAGTTATTTCAATAATATTGTTATTTGTATACATTCCTAAAAATATGTATATGGGAGAAGTTTTCATCACTCAGTTGAAGGCTCAGCTCAAGTGATAAGTTGAGCTCAGCTGAAAGCTCAGTTGATAAGATGCAGTCCTGACTAAAGGATGTTATGAAGCAGTATGAGCTCCTGCAGGGAGCTCTAAGAGAGATTTTCTCCCAGTGCTTGCCAATATACCGAGGAAGTGTGTACTGCTGGTGTACTGCATCAGCTTTTAAAATAGTGCAACATGATCCTTTCTTTACAGCTCAAGGGGTGGGGGTGGGGAATGAAGGTGAAAGAATAGTAGCCCAGATCTTCCTTCCCATTTTGGATTTGTTTTTCTCTTTCGACAGAAGAGAGCATTAATTGTGCCTGACCGTAATAAGAAGGGACCCTTCACTCTTACCCTTCATATTTCTTGTGGTGTAGGCCAGGTTTAATCTAGTCTGTGTTAGGATAAACTAAGTACACTTCACAGTGTCATAATGAGCTTCCTCCTTGTTTTCATTTTCCCTCCCTGGTATGTAAATCATTGCTTGTAAGGGATAAAAATCTGTGTAGGAGTTACAAAATCAAAGTGATTACACTACTGTAGAGCTACTTCTAGTTAGTCTGCAGTGTTTATCACTCTGCTTAGTGTCATAAAACTAGTGAAATACACTTCAAATCAAGAGATACTGTGTAATATTTCTCTGTCTAACTAATAAAAGTAAAATCGACAAACTAAACAAATTACTAAATAAATCTTTAAAAGCAAGGATGGACAATGCGCAAGTCAGGAAATAGTTTTGTTGAGGGTTTCACTTGTGAGTAGGGTTTTAAAAGTTATCCAGATATAGGAGTTTGTAGCTTTAACTGGGAAAGACTACCAAAATTAATATTTAGTCACTAGTTGTGACAGCCAGTCAGTACACTGTCATACAGTGGAATCTTTGTGAAATTTATTGTTTTGAAAGAAGGGATGTTCATGCACATACCACATTCAGCCAGAAATTAGGATACTAATAGTCCTGAAAAAGTACAGTGGTCTCCATATTCTGTTTTGCTAGCTAGTGTTGCTTAGTTTCTCAGCATATTTATTTTTAACTTCTTCATGCAGTCTAAAGGCATATTTCTCATCTGGTGAATTACCACTGACTTCATAATTTTCATTTATCTTTTACAAAATGTTTATTTGTACCTGTAATCCATGCTGAGAGCACTTTTTTAGTCTGTGCTAGGTGTATCTTGTGTACACATTATGAACGCATTTTGAAATAATGCCCTGATTAGTTAATATCATCTGTACCTATTCAGAATGTTAACTGCACTTGTAGAAAATATTAATGAAAACTACTGCAGTGCTTAAAAATAATCATTAAAATATGTTGCTTTTTATGAAGGATTAATAAATACGAAACTTGAAATTGTTCTATTACACATCCATTAATGTAACTAGAGGATAAGACCCAGAATCCAGAAGTAGGTTTAAGAGAAGGAACTAAAGAAAACAATAATGCTCCTTGCCGGATACTAGAAATTATACCTGCACAAAGGTTTATCCAGAAATGCTATCAGTCTTCAGTTAGAACGATCATGCCATCACTGGCTAGCTGCTGGAAGGAAGAGAGAGTTTTCTTAACCACTTTTCCATAAAACACCAGTTACTATAAAAGGATAGCTGGAGCTGTGCTGCTTTTTTCCTGTGCCTCAGGCTCCATTTTTTAAAACTTTTTTTTCTCCCCCCGTATCTTATCCATTGTAAATAGCTACTGCACTTCCCTGCTGTTAATAGTATTGTTATATGGCTGCAATAACATAAAATGGACACTTTGGATAACATAAGAGCTGTGTAGAGGTTTCTAAAAAGCAGTAACTGGACTTGCAGTCTTGTTAGTTATGCATGGCTGCTGCTTGTTAAAGTGCTACTGTGCAAAAGCTGAAACACTGGAACTGCCTGCTTGCAGAACCAGGAAGACTGTGCTGCCTGAATCAGTCAAATTTCCAAATGGAAGTTAGTAACACCCTTTACAAATGAAAAGATAGAAATGTGTTTACAGTTTTAAATGAAAGCTGTAGAAATCCATAACATAGGCCTTTGTGGTCATCAGAGAAAACTGCTTGTTATCATTAGGAATTATGGAACCTCATTTTTTTTAAGAACTGAGGAGTGAAGTACAGACTTAGATTACAAAAAAAAAAAAGTATCAGACACCAAATGGTACAGTCAGAGTGGTCACAAATACAATACTATAGCAGGAGTTGACTGATAATCTTTTTCAAGTGTGAAAAAGGAAAAGAATGGTCATTCAGATAATCATGTGCTAAATTACTCATTTATGTACTTCAAGTATCAAAAGAAAAGCAAACTTAGATAAATTAATAATAAACAAGTCTTATAAACAAAAAAATTGTCTTGATCTTACAGACCTAAAAAGCCTTCATACTATAACATTAAATTAAAACTACATACTGTATATATTAAAGTCCAGGTTTCAGCCTCCAAGTGAGTTAATACAAATTCACGTTTCTTTGAACTCTAGTAACCCAAGTCTAATCACCAATGCTTTGCAGTAGTTAAACCAGAAAGAGCTATCAATGTGAGGAGGTGTGTATGTGTGTGTACATGTATGTTTATACACATTCAGAAATGTATATATACCTTGTCCCTTAATGGGTTAATTTAAGATCTACAAATGTAATACAGAGAAAGTATGCTGATATTTTAATTGCTGAACCCTAATACTTATACCTGTGGGGTATTGAATTGACATTTGTTTTATCATCTCTGTGAGTATGGCAGATCTGTGGAACTAATAACAATCCAAGTCCAGAACATGAGGGCAAAGTGGGTTTGAGGTACACAGAAACTAAGCTCATAGTGATGGGAGTTGGCTCTAGTTTCTGTGCCTCAGTCTGTAAACATATCCCTCCAAAAGCTGCTTTTCCAATCCACCTAATACATCTTCCCACCTTTTATTTTCAGAAAACAGGCAGTGTTAGGGCTTGCTTTCTATTGTCACTTTGATTTCTCTCTGTGACGAGCTCCAGAGCCACAGAAGCAGCCTGGCAGCAACACTCAAGCTTCCAGTGCAGCAGAAGTAGAGAGCCTGCAGGAGCCAGTCACAGCTCTCTGTCACTGGCCAACTCTTTGCTTGTAGAAGTTAGCATGCATAAGTTGACATTGATCCCCCAGGGGACTAGCTACCAGCTAAACAAAACTGGAGCACAGGGCTAGCCAAGCATAGATTCTCTGTGACCCTGTGTCAGGACCTGTCATCCTGTTGTAAAAGCCAGCTATGTTACCTCCTTGGCCTTTGAGACTCCCGGGGAATCCCCAAGTAAGTGAGGGGTGGGGAGAGAGTGGGAGGGGTGGGTAAAGTTATTTACATCTCCTTCATGTCTCCAGTCCAATCTTTAAAAAAAAAACCCAAAAAAACAAAAACAAGAGATGATGGAATACCTTAAAGAGGCATACTCGTTTCCTTTAGGAAGGCTTACTACAACAAAGCAAGAATAATTTGCTCCATTAATTATAGATAATGGAAAATGTGGAAGGATCTGTGTGGTTAAAGAAGTGAGCATACTGTCATTGATGGTATCACAACTATTGTATACAGCTGGGAAATGCAGACACATTTGAATATTATTGGTTTGTTAGAATATTTAGAAGCCAGAAGCTCTGTAAAATCTATTAAATATGCTGAGGGTAGAAATGCTCATTTGCTTGTGCAGAGGAAATAGAGCAAAGATATACCGCAGCAGAGAAAACTAGCAGGACAAAAGAGATACTATTGACTCATTCCAGACTGCCGACTTAGCAGCTCAACTTTGTTTCCTTTTAACTTTTGTAACACTAGGAGCTCAAAGCTTCTCAGCCTATTTTCTACACAAATAGAAACACGCAGACTTCAAAAAGTAATTCACTTTAAAGAAACCCAGACCATTAACACATTAAAAACTGTGCGTATTATTAAACAGGGCTTCATGGTAACTTGAATTTTGCAGCAAGTAAATGCTGATGTTTTAGTAATAATTTTTACACCGCTGTATTCTGGCAAGCAATTCTTGACAAATATCAGTTTGTAAAGCACATTTTGTTGGTTTTAGCGTGATACAGCTTTATTGACTTTGCAGTGGGTAAGTACTGCTTCACCATTTTCACAGTCTGAGTAAACCCTACAGACACTTTTTCCCAGCATAGTAGCATACTGCAACAAGTTTCTAACCCTATAACATTACAGTTTTAACACTGAGGAAAGCGTACCATCTGTGACATTTAGAGTTTGTTCTAGGTACTTAAGTCTATATCACTTAAAAAAAAAAAGAAAAAAAATTATTGTCCACTCTGGACAATGGAGGGTCCAGGGCCATCGATATGACAGCTTCTGCACTGACGGCTTCCCTGTGCCAAATTTAGGAACATGTTTCCCGGCGAGAGACCGGCCCCCGCGTCCCAGCTCGCTCCCGGAGGGGTGTCTCGAACTCGAGGCAGCGATGTAATTTCACGGACACCCCACGATTACAAATACACCTCGTCTCTCCCGTGAGAAATCCCTTCTTGAGCGTACAGAATGTGCTTAAATCGTCATAAAACGTCATAAATGCAAGCTAATCGTCATCGTGTAAACCACGCTTGTATTGGAGCGTGTAAATTGGGTTTAACTTTTGGAGTATTTAGTCTTGTGCTCGGTGGGGCTGTATAGCCGCCTCGCCCCGCGGAGCCGCGCACGGTGCCCGCGGGGCGCGGAGCGGGGACAGAGGCGGGCGGGGCGCCCGTGTTCTGCCGTGGCGTCGGGGGGCCGCGCCCCCCCCCCGTTGGCGCGGTGGGCTGTCAGTCAGGCGACGTCACAATACGGCTATGTGAGCGCTGTAAACACTCGGGCGGGCGGGCGTGTGTGTGCGTGTGCGTGTGTGTGTGTGTGTGTGTGTGAATGACGAGAGGGCGCGCCTCCCCGCCCCCCCAATATCCCCCACCCCAGTGTGCCACCGAGCCGGCGCGGGGAGGGGGTGTGGGGCGGGCCCCCGGTTGTTTCCCTGCGCGCATGGTAGCGGCACGAAAGGTAGCATCACTGGAGCAGGGGATGATGTAATTCTCCCTCCGGCCAGTGACTGCCTGCGCTTGCACCGATTCGACTTGCAAACCGGAGGGGGGTGGTTGTTTTACGCGTGATCGTATCAGCATCTCCTGACCGTGCACCCCCACCCCCCTTTAAACCCCGCTCCGATCATCCCTCCCCTCCCCGGGGCACGGAGGAGGGATGGGTTTGGGGAGGAGGGGAGCCCCGCGACGTGTGTGCAGGGTAAACACGCCAGTGAGCGCCGCGCCGAGCTGTAAACAAGTCTAAGGTGCCCTCCCGCCGCACAGCAACTTGCAGCGGGCGGGGTGTCCCCCCGCCGCACACACACACACACGCACGCACGCACACACACTTCCCCCTAACAACAGCCCGTTTAATATCAGCGTCAGCTTTTGTTCGGCGGGCAGCGGCGGCCGTCCCCTCTCAACGATCACCTTATTTCACCGGTCGGGCCCCCTGGCCGAATCCGCGGGGCCCCCACGGCCCGTCCCCCCTGCGTGCATCCCCGCTCAGTCCGTGGCGCTGTCCCCTCACCGCACTAAGCGCCTCCGAACCTTCGCCCCCCTCCCGTTGCGCCCGGACCCTACTGCCTGCTCGCTGGGGCAGCAGGCAGNAGCCGAGCCGAGCCGAGCCGAGCGGTGGGGCCACGGGGAAGGCCCTGCCGGTTCGGTTCGGCGCTCGGCGGCTCGCCGGTAACCTTCCGTCTCCATCTCTCGGTAGAACCTGTTGCGACCCCCTCGGCTGGGAGCTCCGAAGGCAGGTGCACGCACCGCCCTGTTGCGTTTTCTTCACGAGGTGGCCCCGAAGGATTAATCTGAGGAGCCGAGGGGAAAACATTTTAAAACCTGGGGGTCGTGAAACTAAAAAGTCTCTTCTCCGCCACCGGAGAAGAGGCGGGAGGGGAGGGGAAAGGAACTGTCGTTTTTCTGGCCTAAGGCCAATGTTTCTAAACTGAATGTAAACAAAGAAAACTGCAAACACCAGAGGAGGGCCTTCCACTGCCACCAAGGCTGGGGGGATATGTTGCCGAAGAGGTGCCTAGGTTTGCCCTCGTTTCCTTCCTGGTCCTGAGCGCCCACGGTCATCCCGGCCACCGCCCTCGGGTGCCGCGGGACAGGGGGGGACTTTCCGTCGACGGGGACGGCGCAGGGTAGCAAGCCTGGGGGAAAAAAGCTTTTTTTTTTTCTCCCTTTCAACTCGGTGGGGTGTTTGGGTTTTGTTGTTTGGTTGGGTTTTTGGTGTGGT
>VYZS01051458.1:2392-17099 GCA_013400695.1 Neodrepanis coruscans | reverse complement strand
ACATTGTATTGGGATTACTCAAAATAACCAAATATATTTATTATATAAGTAATATAATATAAATAATACATAATAATATAATTATATTATTATTATTGTATTATTATATATTATTATAATTACATTGTATATAATAATACTATATTATTGTATTGTTATATACAACAATATAAAAATACAATAATTACAGAATTATTTCTAATATGTATTGATAATATTATAAAAATATATTCTTATAAGTATATAATATTTTGGTTTTACACAACTGATACCATAGATCATATTGTCTTTAGATTGCTTATATGAGCTTGCAGCATAAACTCTTAGCTGTCTGGGCTCTGCTGCTACAAGATAAGAAAAACTGATCATTGTGGTTTCCTTCAATTTTACCTGTGTAAGTGTTATCGCAAAGGAAATAGATGTCTATTACTTGTTTTCCATCTGTCACCATACCACTGACACTTGATTATAGTTTTTGTGCAACTATTACATAGTCCAGTTTCCTCTACTTCATAACTATGCTCTTCAAACTCTGCAGTCTGTCAGTCTTTGTCTTGCAATCTAGGGTCCAAAAGTGAACACAGCATTCAAGAAGGGATCTAAGAAGTGTTAAGCAGTGGGAAATAGTAATTTCTCTTGGTGTTCTGCATATGCTCTTGATAACACACCCCAACACACAGGTAGCCATCACTGTAAGGTCATTGCCTAGACAATACTGATACATGATATCGTCCAATTTCCAGAGAAGAAACTGGCATTCCTTTTTGTTGGACTCCATGTGGTTCGTGTTGGTTCATTCCTTCACCTTGTAGGTGTCCCACAGAATGGCATTCCTGGTATTATCTGGCATATTGATCCTTTGTGCCAGTCTGCGTAGCACACTTAATTCATGTGTATGCTATTCAATTCAAACGGACAACATAAAATATAGCCTTTGCTTCCTAGACTGTAAGACAGCGTAAATATTAACTGTACCTTCACTTTAACTTGACTGTAAGTAGGAGGGGGGACTAATTGTAGGCAGTTTATGCTACTTTATTTTCTAGATATAAAACTATGTTAAAATATTTATTGTGTGTGTATTGCTAGATCCAAAGGATAATAACCTAGATAACTACAGAACATGAGAGAAAATGCTGGCTTATTGGAATTAAAATAAAAAGCAGCAGCTCACCAAAATAAAAGCCAGATGTTAAGAAAATCCAGCTGAGAATGTGATAAATAATGACTGAGGAACAGAACAGAGATATGTGACTTGCTATGACATACATAAAAGTAAAATATTTATTTTGTAGAAGTTGTCATATTTTACAGCATAATTTCAATGGAGATAAGAGTGAAAGCATGTTGGATGTTATGAGATTTTTCCTTTAAAAAGGGAAAAATCATTAACATAAAAGTATAGGCATGTTGGATGTTATAAAATTTTTCCTCTAAAAGAGGAAAACTGTTTAACATTTTTGGACATAGAACTTCAAGTCTACAGTCCAAAGAAAGACTTATATACATCTGCATTTATTTTTCTTTTAAGTTCTTGAGCTACCATTCAAAAATTACCATTATCTTCTGGTTTTTTTTTGTTGTAGTTTTTTTTATTTATTAAAAATGAAAACATGCCATATGAAAAGCTACCATACTTAAATGAGTTAGTTTTCACAGAATCACAGAAGACAAACATAATCTTGCTTTGAGTTGGACATAGTCATGGTTTGGGTTGGAAAGAACCTTAAAGATCATGTAGTTCTAAACCACCCCACGATGGACAGGGACACTTTCCATTAGACCAGGTTGCTCAAAGCTCCACCCGGACCAACCCTGAAACACTTCCAGATATAGGGCAACCACAGCTTCTCTGGACAATCTGTTACAGTGCCTCACCAGCCTCACAGTAAAGAATTTGTTCTTTAGATTAAATCTAAGCCTACCCTCTTTCATTTTAAAGCTATTACGCGTTGTTCTATCACTACATGATCTAGTTAAAAAATCCTCTCCATCTTTATTGTAGGTCCCTTTAGGTGCTGGAAGGCTGCTGCAAAGTCTCCATGAAGCTGCCTCTTCTCAGGCTGAACAATCTCAACTGTCTCAACCTGTTTTCAAAGCAGATATAATCCAGCCCTCTGATTATTTTTGTGGATCTCATTGAGACTCACTCCAAGTCCATGTCTTTCTTATGTTTGAGTCCCAGAGCTGGACAAGTACTGCAGATGGGGTCTCACAAGACCTCTACCGACCTGCTGGCCATGCTTCTTTTGTTGCAGGATACAGTTGATTTTCTGGGCTGGAAGTACACATTGCCACTTCATGTCCAGCTTTTCACCCACTAGAANGTTAAGAAAATCCAGCTGAGAATGTGATAAATAATGACTGAGGAACAGAACAGAGATATGTGACTTGCTATGACATACATAAAAGTAAAATATTTATTTTGTAGAAGTTGTCATATTTTACAGCATAATTTCAATGGAGATAAGAGTGAAAGCATGTTGGATGTTATGAGATTTTTCCTTTAAAAAGGGAAAAATCATTAACATAAAAGTATAGGCATGTTGGATGTTATAAAATTTTTCCTCTAAAAGAGGAAAACTGTTTAACATTTTTGGACATAGAACTTCAAGTCTACAGTCCAAAGAAAGACTTATATACATCTGCATTTATTTTTCTTTTAAGTTCTTGAGCTACCATTCAAAAATTACCATTATCTTCTGTTTTTTTTTTTGTTGTAGTTTTTTTTATTTATTAAAAATGAAAACATGCCATATGAAAAGCTACCATACTTAAATGAGTTAGTTTTCACAGAATCACAGAAGACAAACATAATCTTGCTTTGAGTTGGACATAGTCATGGTTTGGGTTGGAAAGAACCTTAAAGATCATGTAGTTCTAAACCACCCCACGATGGACAGGGACACTTTCCATTAGACCAGGTTGCTCAAAGCTCCACCCGGACCAACCCTGAAACACTTCCAGATATAGGGCAACCACAGCTTCTCTGGACAATCTGTTACAGTGCCTCACCAGCCTCACAGTAAAGAATTTGTTCTTTAGATTAAATCTAAGCCTACCCTCTTTCATTTTAAAGCTATTACGCGTTGTTCTATCACTACATGATCTAGTTAAAAAATCCTCTCCATCTTTATTGTAGGTCCCTTTAGGTGCTGGAAGGCTGCTGCAAAGTCTCCATGAAGCTGCCTCTTCTCAGGCTGAACAATCTCAACTGTCTCAACCTGTTTTCAAAGCAGATATAATCCAGCCCTCTGATTATTTTTGTGGATCTCATTGAGACTCACTCCAAGTCCATGTCTTTCTTATGTCTGAGTCCCAGAGCTGGACAAGTACTGCAGATGGGGTCTCACAAGACCTCTACCGACCTGCTGGCCATGCTTCTTTTGTTGCAGGATACAGTTGATTTTCTGGGCTGGAAGTACACATTGCCAGGTCACAGTAAATTTCTCATCCACAAAGTCACTCTCCTCAAGGCAGTTCTCAATCTATGCCCTGCCCATCTTGAATCTGTGCTTGGGATTGCACAGTCCTATGTGCAGGATTTTGCGCTTGACCTTGTTGAACTTCATGAAGTTCACATGGGCCCACCCCTGAAGGCTGTCAAGTTCCTTTTGGTTGTCATCCCTTCTCTCCAGTGTATCAACCGCATCACACAACCTGGTGTTCTCAGTAAACTTGCTGAGGCTGCACTCAATCCCACTATGGGTATCTGACAAAGAAGTTAAATAACACCAGTTCCACTACTGACCCCGAGGAACATAACTCATCACTGGTCTCCACTTGGATGTCAAGCTGTTTGCCACAACTATTTCAGTGGGATCATCCAGCCAGTTCCTTGTGGACTGAGTGGTCCATCTGTTAAATCCATGCCTCTACAGTATAGAAGCAAGGATATGACACGGAACAATGTCAAATGCTTTGCACAAATCCATGTTGATCATGTCAGTCACTCCTCATCCATCAATGCCACAAACATATTTCAAAGGACACCAAATTTCTGGGGAGGCATGACTTGGGCTCAGTGATGCTATGTTGGTGGTAACTAGTCACGTTCTTACTTTCCATGTGCATTAGTAAGTTTATCACTGGCTTGAATTCCCTAAGTCTTTCTTTTTAGAAAATGAGTGTTCTTTTAAAAATGAGTGTTATTCCCTTTTCCAGTCAGTGGTGCCTTCATCAGACTCCCAGAACTTCTCAAATATAATGGATAGTGGCTTGAACACTTTATCCAATCCTCAGGATTCACAGATGCATCTCATCAGGTTGATATCTAGGACTTCTGCACCTTCATGTTTATCAAATGGTCTCAAAACTAATTTTCTCCTACTCCTTCTCCTGGTTGTTCTTTATGCTCCCAGTCCCTGCCTTTGCCTTCTGCCAACTGGGCAGTGTGGCTGGAGCACTTGTTGGTAAAGGCTGAGGAAGAAAAGTCCTTGAGTACCTCAGCTTCCTCCATATCCTGGGTAACCAGGTCTTCTGTTTCATTGCAGGGAGGGCCCACATTTTTGCTACTCTTCCTTTTATCATCAACTTGCTTGTAGAAGCTTTTCTTGTTGTCCTTAATGCCCCTGGCCAGATCCAATTCTATCAGGACTTTCACTTTCTTAACCTTATTCCTGGTTGCTTGGAAAATTTCTCTGTATTCCTCCAGGGCTACTTTTCCTTGCTTCCAACCTCTGTAGGATTCTCTTTGTATTTGATTTAGCTGGGACCTCCTTGTTCATTTATGAAGGCCTCCTAATATTTTTGCCTGACTTCTTCTTTGTTGCGATGTATCACTCCTCATCTTTGTATATTAATCATCTTCTCTTCACAACTTTATCTTATTAGCTGTGCCAAGCAAAGCCTCAAAGAGGCCAAAATCTGCTCTCCTAAATCCAGGTTAGTAAATTTGCTGTGTGCCCTTTTCATTGCCATATAAGGATCTTTAAATCCACCATTTCATGATCCTGCAGCCAAGGCTGCCATTGGGCTTCATATTCCTCACCAGCACAACGCCAATGATGAGAACAAGGGTCCAGTAAAGCACCTTTCCTCATTGTCTCTATCTCCTGGAGAAGTAAATTATCAACACATTTCAGGAACCTTCTGGATTGCTTTTGCCCTGCTGTGCTGTTCCTCCAACAGCAATCAGAGTGGTTGCAGTCCCCCATAAAGAACAGTGCTAAAGAGTATGAGGCTGCTCCTATCTTCAATCATCTGCTGAGTTTCCCTGGCTGTGGGGTCTGTGACAAACCCCCAGTATAATTCCACCTGTTTCTGACCTCCCGTTAATCCTAATCCATAATCTCTTGGTCAGTGACTCTTCCATTTGCAAGTGGAACTCATTGTTTTCCTCAACAATCAAATGTTTTATGATCAAAACCAGTATTATGTTCAAAGGGTCTCTATATGAAAAAGCAATTTGAGATTCTAGGATTAGAATTCAAAAGAAATTAGGGTTTATCTGATTTATTTAGACAAGAGACGAATTTTCCACTGTGAGCTGACAGTGAATTCCACAGATTATGTATGAAAGGTAAATTATCTCAATTTTTACATTTTTTGTTTCAAGATAAGCTCAGTCAAACTTTTTTTTTTTTTCTCTTTCCTCTAAATACTACTGCCTCTTACCAAGGTAAAGGAATTCCCTTTGAAAATTTCTTTTGATGGAAAGAAATCTAAGAAAGGTCCAACTGCTGGACAGTCATCAGTCTGCTAGAGGATAACTAGCATGATTTGCATCCATGTGCCTGCTGAAACCTGCTGCTTCAGAAGAGAGTACAGAAACTCATCCCGATTTAGGATATGTATACCTGCTCTTTCCCAGTAGGAAATTTGTTTAGTAACTCAAAGAAGTATGATATATGAGTTTTCCTAGTGTGACTCCAGAAGTGTAATAAACACTTTTGCAAATAAGGTACTAGTCATCATTTTTACAAGAATTTTTTTTAAAAGTGATATTATGCATGGGGATAAGCAGTTAAACTTTGCATAATTTGTACACCTTCAAGAGCATTTGCAAGTAAATGTTTATAATCGATAATAAAATACTACATACATTTCTTATACCTCCAGTTCAGTCCTTCCTGGCCTGTCAAAAGGCATCAATTTACATTTCAAATAGTAAGTTTTGCTTGCTTCCTGCAGCTCCTAGCAGAGGCAGCAAATATTCGGTCTGAATTAATGGAAGTGACAAAGAAACAAATTCCATTTTATCACGTTATAATCCAGTGAGTCAAGGATCATCCCTACCACGTGAAACTTTTACAGATATCTTTATTGTTAAGGTATGCTTTACCATAAAATAGTTTCCATTGAAAGGATATAGCTAATTTTGTATACTGGATACTGGAGTCTTCACTAGTTCTTGCAGTTTTAGTGCTACAGTTTTAATCAAAAAGGCAAGCAATCAGTCAACAGGAAATGGCTGAAGCTTTGTATTTAAAATGAAGTTGGCACCTTTCTCAAGATACACACAGAGAGTTTAGAGCCTTACACCAAGCTTAGTACTTGGACAGATTGATTCCCCAAACTGTCATCCTTCCCAACATTTGTTCAGCTTTATTAACATCAGTGACCTTGGATGGATTCTTAATTAGGCATTAATTAGTTCTACTCTGAGCAGAATAAAATGACACTATATTAAAATTGTAAGCAATAGCCTCACTATGTTAAGGCTCCAAAAGCTGGCAACCCCACTTAAGAGGAACATATGTCTGGAGCAGAAGAATCTGAGAAAAAAAAAAAAAAAAGCATCCAGTGAAAGTCGGACACAGGTTTATTTTATTTTTAAAAACATCTTGTCACCTCATGCGTCACTGCAATGTTGCCTTTCTAAAAGAAGATCTTTCAAACACTGTTTTTTTTAAGGCAGGTACTCACTTTCTTCTGACCCTAATATATGTTAGAGTTTCAGTAAGGAGTTACTTTCTGCAACTGGGGCATAGGAGGATAAGAAAACACTGTCTTGAAAGACACATCTCTTGAGCAACATTAAATTCAAGGTGTCTCGACCTCCTTTCCGCTATACCACAAACCATACAAAGTCAGTGTATTTTATGAAACTAGATGATTGATGAAAATATATATATAGAAGATACAACACAGCATAAAAATTATATAACATCTATGTGATATATAATTCCTAATATAAAATGTATAATAATAATAAAGATATAATTTGGATATAATGTATATAATGTGATTTCATATGAAACTTTAAATCACAACATCAGAACTCCGTTTAACGTTTTTCAGACAGTTCTGTCTTTATTCATGTGCTTATATTGCTTTTAATGAAGGAGAAAGGAAATTTTGTTTAGCATTCCAAAGTACCACTCAGTCTCATTGTTGTCACTGAGCTAACCGTATTGTGCAGCTCACAGTAAAGGAAAAATATTTTTGTATTTTTATTGACCTCATACTTTCACAAACTTCATTCCCACTTACTCATCTCTCACTCAGACAGGGTATATTCTGTCCACTGAAGGCAAAGGAGAAGTGATTACAGCACTGTGGACAACCAAATCTAAATAAAATTTTAAGACATAAGCCAAAGAATCTTTAATCATTGTGGACTGCACATATCTGGACTGCCTTCAGCCTTGAGAGAGTGAGGCCACCAAGATAAGAAAAAGCTGCAGATTACACAGCAAAACTGGTATCAGGAGAAAATGTATCCTACACTGCACCTCAAGAGGTCTTCAATAATGAAAAACTTGAGGACCTCTGAAGTGTGTTGAATAGCAGCATCCACTGTGGCTCGCTTTTTCATAAAAAAAAAAAAGACAGAACTAGGCCTTTATACAATTTAATTCTTTTTCACAGTTACAATTCTAAAAGCTTGAACCATAATTTAATTGGAATCACCAGAACTTTAGTAATACCACTGGTATCTGAAATAGAAGTATTTTATAACATAAAAGAATGATGTACTTTGTTACAAAATCCTCTAAATTTTAAATATTGGTTATATTCAGTCTACTGATTTGGTCTTTAAATGCATTTTCTGGAAGACTTTCTTTAGAACCTAGGAAATGATGTGTTATTTGATTAGATGCCTGTCTAAAGCTATACTTTAAAAGCAGAGTCCTGTTTCAGTTGTAATCACTATTATATGAAACCTATCAAGTTTGGAAAGCCCTTTTACAGGCAGGTAAGAAGTAATTTAGCATGATAAGAAGTTTCCTCTTTGGCCAAATGGCTAGCTTGTGCTTTAAAGAACAGCTTCAAATTTCTATAAAACTTTATAAAATATTTCTTTACTCTCAAAAAATATTTAATTATCTTTTAATACTTTTAACTTCCTTGCTTCACTGGTGCCTTCTGGCAATAGAAATTGCTGATTAATTATGCATTTATTAAAAAAAGACCCTCTTCTTTTATCTATTTCTGAGCAGTAAATAGCACCACAGGAATCAAGACCTGAGTCTTCTTTCTCTTCTAACTTCTTCATACAGTGCATTACATTTTTGCTGAACACAAAAGATGTAATGCAGTGGGAGGGTAAGCCACAGTCCAACAATGACAGCCTCACTGAGAAATGGTAACAAAGATAAAAGAATTCTTTGTGGACCAGAATCTGAAGACAACAGTGCTGTCTATTATCTCTAACAATCTAAATGCAACAGGGAATCCTTTGGGCATGTGACTCTACTCACCTAACTAATAAGAACCCCCTTTGATATCAGTACTCTTTTCTCATGTATTTCATGTGACTTAACAGCAATACCTTTGCCTTGTATGAAAGTGATACCACCGATCTCATTTTACTTAGTGAAAGTGTAGGACATCCTGATATGTACCCTCCCAAATGAAGATTGGTTCCATCAACATAAAAGAGCACTGAGAGAGAATAGCATCATGTTCTAGATACACTTAGCTCCTGAGATACTGCAGAAGGGCAGTCTCTAATGTGCCTTCTAGGTCTCTCCATGTAGGTAAAAAAAAAGAAAAAAAGAAGAATGAAAGAAACAAACAAAACAAAACAAACAAACAAACAAAAAGGAGAGAAAAAGGAGTCCCTCTTACCTATTAATCTTTCCAATTAATTTTCTGATTGGACATCGTTATATGAGAAAAAACCAGAAGATATATGCAAGAGAAAACTTCTGTTTAAATGGTCCAGAAAAAAAACTGAGTTAATGATTAAAAAGTGCAATATATTTTGAACATACTTGAATGCTTTGAATGTCACAAAGGATAAGAAGAGAAAGAAATATGAAGATTTGAAGTAGACTGAAAGAGCCTGTCATCCTATCAAGACATTTCTTCAAGACCAGAAGCATTTAATTAACACCCTATGCGAAAGACACTGTCTGAAGTCATAGAACTAATAGAATCAATGCAAAGTTGTCAGCTGCTTTGTAAGAGACAGGATTTCACTAGTGGCTCCTCCAGAATTTGTTCTGAATTGGATTTTTCTTCAATTTTCTATATCTTTTGTTGTTATTATTGTTGTTGTTACTATTGTAATTGTTGTTATTGATAAATATTTTTTCCTGACCAATACTTGAAAGAATATCTTTATTTTTCATTAGTCATGAAAGAAAAAAAATTTAGCAGAGCAGACTGTAGGCATATGTGGAATGTGAGAGCATGTTCTTCATGGATGGGTTCCTCTTTAGTGCAAAGGGGATAATAAATAAAGGTGGAAGTGATAAACAAGAAGACACAGGGACAAAAAGCCAAGAGACAGCCATCATTGCCAAGGACAAAAATCTCCAGTCACAAGCCAAACACCCATTAAGAAACTATGGACACAGCTTTGGAGAGGAGAAACCTGGTCTTTGTCACACATAAAAAAGAAACAAGAACATGAAGACTTGGGATGTCCAAGGCATGTGTCAGTGAGACCACACTAGAATTAGGATGGAGCATGTCAGGCAGGGGAATGTGAATGAGCGAAGAGGTAAGGGCAGAAAGGGACTGTGTATAGGACAGTCTGGCTGTATGTGGGCTGTGGCCCATCAGCAGGTTTATCCCCAGCCCTGCATCTGTCTTCTCTTTAAATCCACTTGTAGGTCTCCTGTGCAACCTCATTTGTTATCCTGTGCAAGTGCCATAGGGATTAGGTGATTCTATCAATGTGTGTAAGTATCTGAAGGGAAAGTGTCAAGAGGATGGAGCCAGGCACCCCTCATTGGTGTGAAGCAAGGGTATGCAAGGCAATGGACAGAAACTGGAACACAGGAAGTTTCAACTGAAGATGCTGAAGAACTTCTTTACTCTGACCGAGCCCTGTAACAGGTTGTCCAGAGAGGTTGTAGAATCTCCTTGACTGGAGATATTCAAAAGCTGTATGGATATAGTCCTGAGCAATGTGGTCTGGGAGAGAGTTTAAGCACAGAGGTTGGATCAGGGTCCCTAAGGCCATGGTCCCTTACAGCCTTAACCATTATTTGACTTTGTGATGCTATGAGAAGCTGGAGGTGGGAGTGGACTGGGGCCAGACATCAGAATGAGATGGATGTACAGGATACCCCATGATGGTGGTGCCAGCAGCTGGAGCCAATGGAGTCTCAGGGACAACTGAGGTGGGGGCCTTGGCCTCAGCTGCTGGTTTAAAATGGTGTGTATTCTGAAAATCAACTACAGAAGGACCAGATGAGTGAGGGGCTGAGTGCCAGTTGCCTGGTGCTGGTTTCTGGGACTGGAGGCAAGTGTCTGTATCTCCCTATCCCCAGTACTAGGCAGGGGCATCAGCCAGGTAGCAGGGCTATGCTGGTATTTAAGAGACTCACAAGCCTGGGGCAGTTGTTGGTGAACATGCATGTGAACTGTGGGAGAGATGAGAAGTTCCAGAATCCAGAAATGGACAGAGGGGCAGTGTCAGTAGGGATCCATGGATGTGCATGTGCTGTGATTCTGGAGAGTGGTAGATGTGTGTGTATGCACACATCTGCGCTTGCACCAGTGACCTTCAGTCAACTAAGAGACAGTTGTCCACCTGCACCTGTGTTTGTGCGAGCATTGCAGCCGGGTGCTGCTGAAGACAGTGCCTTGTCTGTGGCAGTAAGTGTAATCAGACCTGCGTGTCTGTGTATGTGTCCTTGGGATACACGCTCAAATTTGTTACTGACCCAACTTGCAAATAGGAAAGTGGCAGCCATGTCTCCCAGCCTGGACAGAGACTCTCTGTCTCTGGGCATGAAAAAATCCCAGCCTTGGAGTTACTGGAGGCTGTGTCAGCTTGCAACATTCCTTAGCACAGAGAAAGGGCAAGATGAAGATACTGGCTAAAACTATGTTTCTGCTATTCTTTGAAGAATTTAAGCATTAGAAAAATGTACGACAAATTATCTGATAAGTGTAGGAGTTAATAAACATTAATATGAACATCAGACCCCCCACTGCTGTAACATTTATTTACCTCTCAGTTTACGCCTGCCCCAGAGACATTATCATAGAATCACAGAGTTATAGAATGGTTAGTATCAAAAAAGAACCTTAACGATTTTCTAGTTCCAACCCCTCTGCAATGGACAGGGCCACCTTCCACTAGACCATATTGCTCCAGGCTCCATCCAACCGGACCTTGAACATTTCTGGGGATGGAGCATCCACAGCTTCTCTGGACAACCACTTCCAGTACCTCATCACCGTCACAGTAAAGAATTTCTTCCTAATAACTAATTTAAACACACTATCTTTCAGTTTAAAGCCATCACACCTTATTGTATCCCTGCACACCCTTGTAAAAAGTCCCCCTCCAGCTCTTTTTTAAGCCCCTTCAGGTACTGAAAGATCACAACAAGATCCTGGAGCCTTCTCTTCTGCAGTCTGAACAGACTCACCTGTCTCAATCTTTCCTCATAGGAGACATGCTACAGCCCTCTAACCACCTACTTGGCTCTTCATAGCTGCCTTATATCCATAGATTTTCTCTGATGGAGTTATATTTATATTTCACCCAGAAATTCTCACACTCTTCTACAGTACTTGTCTCTACCTACCATGGCTTATGTGGTCTCTGTAGTACTTCAGTNTCAACTAAGAGACAGTTGTCCACCTGCACCTGTGTTTGTGCGAGCATTGCAGCCGGGTGCTGCTGAAGACAGTGCCTTGTCTGTGGCAGTAAGTGTAATCAGACCTGCGTGTCTGTGTATGTGTCCTTGGGATACACGCTCAAATTTGTTACTGACCCAACTTGCAAATAGGAAAGTGGCAGCCATGTCTCCCAGCCTGGACAGAGACTCTCTGTCTCTGGGCATGAAAAAATCCCAGCCTTGGAGTTACTGGAGGCTGTGTCAGCTTGCAACATTCCTTAGCACAGAGAAAGGGCAAGATGAAGATACTGGCTAAAACTATGTTTCTGCTATTCTTTGAAGAATTTAAGCATTAGAAAAATGTACGACAAATTATCTGATAAGTGTAGGAGTTAATAAACATTAATATGAACATCAGACCCCCCACTGCTGTAACATTTATTTACCTCTCAGTTTACGCCTGCCCCAGAGACATTATCATAGAATCACAGAGTTATAGAATGGTTAGTATCAAAAAAGAACCTTAACGATTTTCTAGTTCCAACCCCTCTGCAATGGACAGGGCCACCTTCCACTAGACCATATTGCTCCAGGCTCCATCCAACCGGACCTTGAACATTTCTGGGGATGGAGCATCCACAGCTTCTCTGGACAACCACTTCCAGTACCTCATCACCGTCACAGTAAAGAATTTCTTCCTAATAACTAATTTAAACACACTATCTTTCAGTTTAAAGCCATCACACCTTATTGTATCCCTGCACACCCTTGTAAAAAGTCCCCCTCCAGCTCTTTTTTAAGCCCCTTCAGGTACTGAAAGATCACAACAAGATCCTGGGACCTTCTCTTCTGCAGTCTGAACAGACTCACCTGTCTCAATCTTTCCTCATAGGAGACATGCTACAGCCCTCTAACCACCTACTTGGCTCTTCATAGCTGCCTTATATCCATAGATTTTCTCTGATGGAGTTATATTTATATTTCACCCAGAAATTCTCACACTCTTCTACAGTACTTGTCTCTACCTACCATGGCTTATGTGGTCTCTGTAGTACTTCAGTTAATTTTCTTTTGTGTTTCTTGTGCTTTGGGGTTTTGGTGTGTATGTGTTTGTTTGTTTGGTTGGTTGATTGGTTGGTTGGTTGTTGTTGTTGTTTTGTGTGTGTTTTTTTTTAACCTGCTGGTAACATAACAGGGAAAACATAATATCTTCCTTAAAAATCAAAAAACTGTAGATGGACTCCCCATAATTTTGCTTTCAAGTTTTTATGCATTCATGTTTGAGTTGTGTTGAAATGGAAAAAAGTTGGTAGAACTCCAGAAAAAATCAACATGCAGTATGCTTTTCTGTATCTTGACTAAAATGTCCTCAATTCCTTTTTAGCTAGTTAAAAAATCATTGTGTTGTGTCCCTTCCACAAGATGTAGGCAGACTTAAAATACATAATAGCAATGCAAGTGACTCATCTGAGAGATAAAACTATAAACAAGTAGAAACCATACATGGAGATCATGGAACAAGGTGTACCCATTACTGTTTTCTCTAGGTGATGCTTTTAAAAGCTAGCTATTTACTGGCATGGCCTTGTCTTTATTGAACAATAGGGGAAAAAAAGCAAGTATTTTACATTTAGAGTACTTCAATCAAGAAACATGACAGGTCTGACATTTAAAAAGTGAATGATGTGACAGTCACAACAAGATGCATCTTACATCTACATCAGTGGATTTAAACCTTTGTGAGAAGTCTGAATTTTGTCTTCATGAGCAGGTGGTGTTTTCAACATAAAACTCTTCCAAAGCTATCACTCACATGACAAAAATATATATCCTTTCATAGATGACAGGTTTTGTATCAAGTACTGCTTAAGAGCAGGCAAAGATCTGATAAAATATCATGCAACAGGTTATATTTAGGTAAACATACCTCCAGATGATTACCATGGTAAACTGTGAAGGCTGTGTTTTATCAGTAGAGAAAGCAGGGATATTTTGGGTTTTGCCTAGTTGTGTTTAACCTAAATCAAGGACTTTTTTGTTTTGTTCTGTATATTATGCTCTGTCAGGCGGTACACAAAACAAAACTGAAGAGACCATAGCCAGGAAAGATGACCCTAACTGGTCAAAAGGATATTTCACAACCATAGAATGCCATGCCCAGTATATAAACTGGAGCAGTTACCTAGGATGGGGGCCAATTTGGGTTCAGGAACAGGATCTAGCTTCAGTCAGTCGGTGGTGAGAAAGTGTCTTGTGCAATGCTTGCTTGGTTTTTTTTTCCCATTCTATTATTAATTTGTTGTGGGTTGAAGCTAAAACCAGTCTTTTTCCCTTCCCCCCCCATCCCGGTGTGGGGGCCCGGCTGTGCCAGTGGTACGCCGCGGCCGGCTCTGGGTCGGCTGGGGGGGGCCTCCGGTGGGCAGGTGGCCCAGCGCCCCGTAAGCAGCGCCGGGTGTTAGAGCCCCTCTCACTAGGGGCGGTTCCTGGGCGCTGACCATCCAATCCGAGGAGGCAACAGTCGTCTGGGGGCCGCCTGCGCCTGCGCAAAGATGGGTCCCCTATAAAAGAGACGAGCGGAGCAGCCATCTTCCTCTTTTTCCAGCGGAGCTGGTCGGGGTAACATCTCTACTCGCCTCTGCACCAAGTTTTGCCCCCGTGCGGGCTGATTGGCGACTCCAGCGACAGCGGCACGGATTGAGGACCACATCTTTCCATCAGCAGTGGTATTCCTTCCC
>VYZS01051451.1:15752-28249 GCA_013400695.1 Neodrepanis coruscans | reverse complement strand
GCTCAAACAGAGGCTCTTGAGAGAAACACAGGCTAAACAAAGATAATGTAACGTCTCCAGTCCTGGTCTTGGAGCACTTATTCAGGGAAGCTGTATAAACATAAATATTAGCAGTCATTGCCAGGAGTGGCTGTGGGATTTTCCAATTAAACAAAAAACCCCTACCAGCTGGAATTTTGCACTTGCCTTCAAATCAAATTAGGACTGCCTTCCAGACATTTCAATTTTAATGTAAATTTTAAAATTGGTGGGTTTTCCCTGGTATTTTTCCTTTCTGAATGTACTGCTGAAGCACTCCATGGAAATTTCCTTTGATTTCGCTCTTCTCCAAGAGTGTTTATAGCATGTTGTACCAAAGGAACTCTCCAAGGAGCTCCAGCTTCAACACTGAGTGCAGGCAGGTGGCACACAGACTTCCAGGAACCTTCACACAGTCACTTTCAAATCAAGATATGAAAGAATAAATCAATCTCCTTTTTTTCAAATTAACTTTGAGGTTCCATATTGGGAAAACTCATTCGGCTGTGGGACATCCAGTTGACCAAAATGTGTGGAAACCCTGTGGTTTCTACATGTGGTATTCATGGCAGAGAGACTTCTAAAGCATCATTATCTCATTCATAGAATCACAGAGTGGTTTGGGCTGGAAGGGACCTTAAAGATCCTCTTGATCCATGTGCCATGGGCACATCTTCCACTATCCCAGGTTGCTCCAACCTGGCCTTGGACACTCCAGGGATGGGGCAGCCACAGCTTCTCTGTCCAACCTATGCCAGGGCCTCCCCACCCTCCCAGGGAACAATTTCTTCCTAATATCCCATATAATCCACACTCTTTCATCTTCAAGCCATTCAGCTGAGGCAATTTGTAAATTGCTGGGAAGGGAGTGGGGAGCAGGTGACCAGGTGTTTCCTTTGTGGTGCAGCCAGGAAAAATTCTTTGTGATTGGAAGGAGCTTTTATTTCATGTGCTTAAAGGATTACAGTTCCTCAAGTGGGATGTGGAATTTTAACAGAAATACCAAGAACTCTAAATCTCCTTGTCTGACACAGCACAGCTGATTTGAGGAGTAATAAATAGGGGAATTTTTAGATGTGTTGCAAAATATCACTCTAATCCCATGAGCAGAGAAACACACAGTGTTAATATGCCTCTAGCATCTGTGGGAGTTCTCTTTTAAAAGTAGGATTAAACAAGATAACACACTATAGATCTTAACATATTCAATTTGCAGCAGACAAAACCCTATTTAATACCAATTACACAATATGTGTGAACTGGTATCGTAGTTGCAGTTTATATGAGCAGAGGGAATTTATAAAGCTAAAGTCTAGTCATTCAAAAATAATAGTTATATGACTGCTTGGGTCAACCCACTAGAATGGAATGAGTTTTGTGATCAGTTTATCAATTTCTTCCCTGACAAGTGAGATTTGAAGACTTTTCTCAACAGCACTAAAGCTGATTTGGCTACTACAAAATTTGCTAACCATCTGTGCACAAGAATCAAAATGTCAGGATTATTTAGACAAAATATCTTTTTTCCTTCTGCTCTGCAACATTAAAATAGTGAACCAATAAAACTCCCCCTGCTAAAAGGAGCTGTAGGTTTGCTCCAGTAAAATCTTTAGCAAGTGCCTGTGGAAGAGCCTCATTTGGAAAGCAATAAAATTGTAGAGGGCTGATTGTCTCTTGAACTTCCCGGTGTTGCTACATGGGAGAAGCAGCAGATTAGGGGGTTCAGGCAGAACTCCTCGCAGTTATAGTTTCTGTAGAGGAAAATGGTTTAGGATTGTAATTTATTCATATCCTCGTACTTTCTGCTTTGGCTGGATTCCAGGGCTTGTTTGCCTTGGAGTTCCAGATGCTTGTTTGCTTAAAGGGGAGCCCTTTCTCCAGCCGTCTGTCAAACAGTCACTTAATATTTATTTGTTTTTACAAATGTTTCCCCCTGTGTTCTCAGCCCATATGTCACCAAAAAAAAAAAAAAAGTATAATTCCAGCTCGACGTGGAGTATTGATGTTATCTTCTCTTTCCCATTTTAAACCTTGACCTGATTTATGAAAAATTCCTGAATCCCAGTTCTTTCACTGACCTTGTGTTTCCCTCCAACACAACTGCTCTGTGGCCAGTCCTTTGGAGTTTGTATTCTGACTCCTCTTCTTCTCTTGATGCAGCTCTTACAGAGATGTTTTTGTTCACTTCTCTGTATATTGTGAAAGATTTCTTCCAGCTAAATACTTGTGTAGTGTTCTTGAGATTTAATTTGCTGGAATTTATTGCTCAAGGCCCCTTCTGCCTGTTTCATCATCCTTAGAAACAAACAAAACAAAAAAAAAACACCAAAAAAAACCCCAAAACAACCCCCCTAAACCAACTAATCAAACAGCAAAAGCTTATCTTTTGGGTTTTATCCCTTTCAAGCCTGTTCTTTAGTGAGCAGCTTGTAAGGAGCCTTCTCTGAATTTTAATAATTAACTTTAATTTTTCCTTCCTCTCCAAACTCCTTGAGTCTGTTCTCTGACTTTCAGAGCCTGAAGATCTCCCATTCCTTAAGCACCTCTCTGTTTCCACTTCCTGCTCAGAACTACCAAGGCTGACTTTAGTGATCTATCCATTGACTTCTTTCTGCTGAGTGTGACACCCCCTTTTCCTCTGCTCTTATTTTATCACTCTCCCCTTCACCTTTTTATAGAGAAAACTTTTCTTGTACTATTCCCTAAAAAGCTCTTTCTGACCTTTATCATCTCAGGACCCTCTTTCTGTCCCCATGATTTTGCCCCTTTACTATTATTTCTGGAAGATCTTTCTTTCCCAGTTCCTTGCTACTTTCCCCCATGAACTCTTCACCCCTCACTACCTGCTCCCCTTGGGAACCACCTTTCTGTTTTCAGGACTTAAATTGACTCTTTGCTCATGACTCTCAGAAGTCCATGTGCACTCTTTGCCTGCTTTCTATAAATCCAGCAGCATCACTGTCTCCTTCCACACATCACCTCATTTGTTCCTTTTATGCTTTATTTCCTCCTCCCCAGCTCATTTGTTTTGACCATCTCCAGTCACTGAGGCTGGCAGTGCCCATATGTCAGGTAGGACTGTCAGATATTCTCAGATCAATGATTTTTCTTCATTTAGAAGACTGATGGAGAGAAGAGTGCTGCTGTTCTCAAGAAGTTTAAAGGATTGAAAGCAACCTTTTAGTTAAAGTTTGAAAAAAAAAAAATCCAAGGGGCTATATGAGAAACTTCCAAAAGATACATAAGGAAAATCAATCCTGCTAAATGAGCTTAAATCTAAACCAACAGTTTCCTCTTGCTGAAATAGTACCTGGGAAGAAGATTTATCTACAGCATTGATATTCTTAACTGTCTGTATCCAAGCCATGGCTCACATCCAACCAGAGCAGTCCACAGAGATGAGAATGCAGGATTAGAATGAAGGAAATCTGGATTTTCATACACCTGCATGTCTATATAAATAGAAACACAGGCCTACAGATGTTTCCTTACCTGTACTCAGGACCTGATATTTCATTGTCCTAAAATTGCATTTTCTAATACAAATTTTTTTTAAAAAAAATGAGATTTGGTTTTACTTGTGTATTTTACAGAATCACTTAGGTTGAAAAAGACCTCTAAGATCATAAAGTCCATTTGGAAACAACATAATACATTTTCATATTTGGAAATAACACAACTGGCATTTGAGAACAGAGAACACTGCACCTGATTAATTGATTCACGTTGAACTGAGCTAAGAAACAATGTAAGTTTGAAGACAAATGAAGGGCAGGCTTTCTCAGTTAGCAGCTCTGACCTTTTCAAGTGCTCCATCTTAAATAATAATTGAAGCCATAAGTAAATAAATTCAGCTTTGCCTGCAGATGTTGAACTCTTTAATGTCCTTTCACTCTGACACAGCCAGTGCCTGACATTCCTGGCACAAGCAGTTTTATCTTGCCCCGTGCTGGGGCTGACTGGCAGTCCCCAGGAACTGTTTCCTTTCCCCCCAGCCACGATTAAAATGCAGCTCCAATCAATAAATCTGGAAGGTTTCTGTCAATGGGAAATGTTCCCCTGGGGGGGGCTCGTGTGTCCCAGAGGTATTTCTGTTCTTCACTTCTCCCGTATTCACGGGAGAACCAAATTACACTGAGCCTTGTTTACCCAGACTGCCTGTTGAGCTTGTTTTTGCAGTGCCTGCTGGAGCTGGAGTGAGCAACAGAGAGCACAGGGACACACTGAGCTGCTGGGTACACAGAGAGCTGCTCCCACTCAGGCTCCTCTTGCAGCAGCTTCGGCTTCCAGCGCCGCCTCCGTGAAATCTTTGCTTTGGGAAGATCAAATATTTGAAGGTGCACACTTGGCTTGTTTGGTGTGTCAGTGGGAAACAGCACAGGGAGCATTCTAAAGGTCTTGGATTCTGACATCTGAGTTCAGCTGCACTTCACCACTTCCCAGAGTTGCCTGGTTTGCCTGTTCTTGAGTGAGGATTATCTGGGTTGATCAAAGAGCAATGTGTGAGTGACTAATCAGTTTTAGATTCTCTTTGCTCCAGCAGTAATTGCTGTAATGCAATCGATTAAAAGGGAATTTTAATGATCTCCCTAATTGTGCTTTTAAAGGAAACATGACATTTATTATTGAACTCTTAATTTATTATTTCCCATGGAGATCAGTTTGGAAAATCAAAACATAAGCTTTTAAAATGCAGCATCCCCCTGAAGTCTCACTTGTTTATTTCTTAAATTTGCGTGTCATCTTTGTAAATAATGGGAAAATAGAAACAATGAAGGAGCTGCATTCAGCTCATAACTTCCCATTTCCAACTTCTGTGTCATGGGAGATGCAAGGGAAAGGCAATATTCCTGCCTGAATTCAGCAGGATGTAGCACATGTTTCCATGGATCCACGCAGCCAAGGAGAGCATCCAGTTTGTTTCTTTAATGGACTGCTTTCAAGGGAAGCTGCCTGTAAACTCAACCACTGGGTGCTACTCAGCAGAAAGAGATGCATTCAGCTCCATGTTGCACTGCTGAATTATAGTGAGAAATAATAAACCTGCTTTGTTAACACACAGAGGATTATCTGTGTTGCAAAGGAAAGCTGTTATAGTTGTCTTTCCTCAAGAATTCCTCGACTAATTAAAAGTATTCAGGAGGCACCTTCTTCACTTTTAAAAGCCCAGAGCCTAAATTATAGGTTGAAGCTCACTTACCCCATAAATTTATTTTTCTTAAATTCATAAAGTATGGGCAGCATTACAAATGTTAATGCTACTATTATAGGATCATAATTTAAAAATACCAGCATTCTCAAAAGGCTCCAGCAGTGTGTCATTTCCCTGCTTTATCAAAATGAATGAACAGATGTACAATTTATTTCTGCTGAACTATCATCTAAATTCATAAGCTATTTCTCATGTGCCTGAAATCCGTGTTGGTTTCCCATTTTCTTTGCCTTAGAAATAAAAAAAAAAAATAAAAATTACACTCTCCCATTTATCACTCTGGGGATATAAAGGAGAAGTGTACTCTCCACTTCATTCACTTTAGACTAATACCCTCAACACAATTTAAATCCCATCTCTTCAAGGCTATTCAGCAAAAACCCAGACTCTGGGACACCCAGGATCCAAGTGGAAAAGTCCCTTGCCATCAGTGCTGAAGATTGGCAGGTGGACCCCAAGGACATGATCCACTCTCCCTGACACAACAAGGTGGCACAGAGCAGCTGCCTGGAATCTTTTGGGTTGGCATTTACAGTTTCAGAGGGGTCTGTGCAATTTCCTCGCTGGAAACTGGGGAAAAGCAAGGAAAGAACAAAGAATGACTGGGAAGTGGGAGAGGTGAGAAGGTTGGGTGTGACTGGAGTGCCATTGGTACCCCAGGAGGAGGTGTCACCTCCCCCAGACACTCCAAGCGTGTTTTGGGTGTCCTGGAGAAGTCTAGAACAGGTGGAGTGATACACCACAACAAGGCAATGCAGGGATTAGACGGAATAAAACTCTGGAGGCTTCAAAGCACAGAAAACAGACACATTGCCATGGAAAAAAAATGAGAATAAAAATCCCAGACAGCATGCTCTCAGCCTGTCACAATTCTTAGTTGTTGGCAGGGTTTGTGTGCAATGTAAAGGCAGCATTTTCCATGAAATCCACGTGAGGAATGAGGAGATGGTACATTCTAGAGGTTCTGGCAGCATTTCCTCTGTAAATCCCATTTCTAAGGGTCCCATTTTCTTATATTGTAAGAAAATTTAAAAAAAAAATCAATGGTTTGGAGTAAACAACAGAATTCTTAGGCTCAAATTCTGTTTTTTTAGTATTTTCCTTGTTGTTGTTGTTGTTGTTTTCTGATAAAAAAAATCACTTTGGCAAAGAGAGTTGTGGAACAAAATGTGAATCAATCTGCTTTCTTCATTTCACGGCTGCCTTAGAATTTAAATGCGGGCCTCTAAATTCCTCTTTGCCAGACACTTAAGGAAAATGATGAAGTAATGGTTGAGATTTGTTAAAAAGCATGATTTCCTTCAGAAATCTTGTCTGCTTGGCAGGAGCAGTTTGTTCCTGTGGGATTTCAAGAGGAGAGTTTTTAATTCAGTAGTAAAAAATGGAGGAGTTCTAACTGGAGGAGGAATTTTGCTGTAGTGGCCCCACTGCAAACAACCTCAAAACAATTAAATTGGGATATCTGGATTCCCTTTGAATTTTTCCCTAGGCTGAGATAATAATTATTTTCCTTTCCCCTTTCCTTACATTTCTTTGCCAAAAGAGAACATGACCAGCTAGGAAAGCAAATGCCAGAGGCAGAGTTTTCACCTTTTATCTGCAGAAAGGAGGGCAAATGTGATATTGCAGTTACTCTCTGTATCTCCAGCTGTCAGCACCAAATCCAGGGTATGATGGGGAGTTTGAGAGTGGAACCTCACTTAGGAAACTTCTTCCTATCACTTGTTTTTTATCCTTGTTTTTTGTTCTTGGCAATCCAGGGACCTTCCTGAAAATTAAGGAGCATCTTGAACCGTAAAAATGTTAGAAAATTGGGCAAAAGTGTTGTGCTCTGTGCAGATTCTTGGATTTTGGCTTATCATAACATTTCCAGAGAAAAGTTCTCAAGAATCTCCAAGTCCATCCCTCTCATTTGTTTAATTTCCAGTATTTGCTTACTCTTCCTTCAAGAGCTTTGAGGTTACAATCTCAGTGATCTCCCACTGCAATCCTTCAGCTTCCCTGCTAGAACTGAGTTTTATCTCATCTCTGGTGAGAATTTTCCTCACCTCCATGGAAACCCATCCCTTCTTGACCTTGTCCACTCTGAAAGTAACACCCAGACAGTCCTTTTATCCACCACAGCTCAGGGTGCATTTACTACACAGAGTTACTCCAGTCCATGGCTTTTAAACATCTGCCTCTCCCACTGCCCTTTGCCTCTGTGAGCAGGAATCAGCTCCTAAAATCCAGCTGGGGCTCCCCAGAGCTGAGCAGATGGAAGAATTCCTGCCTCTGCCTCGTGCATGGGGCTACTTCTTGCACATCTCAACGGTGCTTTGCTGTTTTCACAACATTAAAATTGCCTTTATTGTCCACGATTCTTTCCCAGCACAGAGTAAGTGACAAAACCAACATCTGCTGGATGTGCTTTCTTCTTCTTTCATCTCCAGCACAGGAGGAGAAGAGTGTGTGTATTTTGAGCATCTTGATGTGATTTTGCTGCTGTTTGTTTTCTTCTGTTCTTGTGGTTTTTTTGTTTAATTGATTTTGTCATTTTCGTGTTTTCTCTTTATTTGTTTTGGATTTTGTTATAGAACAGGCTGGAATATTTCATACACAAAAGAGTGTCTATAGGCAGCTCCTATTTTGGTTTTTTAAGGAAAGGGAGCCTGACAGCTCTGTCAGGATTTGTGCAGTTGGCAAATGGACACAGTGACTTAGGAGGAGATTCATCAATTCCAGAGTTAGCTGAGAGTGAGTTTCATTAACAGAATGGTTTATAATCATACAGCATTTTTCATTCCAAAGAACCCCAAAGGAACATACAGAAAATGGATCTCTGTGGGCAAGCAGGAGATTAAATTGCAACTTTCTGATGCTTGCAGAGAAAAGGGAGGTGTAAGGAGGTGTAATTTTCTCTATTAAAGAATCCTACTCGGAGAAGTTGCTTTAATTTCTAAAGGAATATTTCTAATAATGGCTAACCCTGGATTTGTGTTGTTACACTCAGATACAAAATTATTGTACACACCCTTCTCAGCTCCTCCCCCTTTTCCTGCTGCTCTCTCACTGTTTCCTTGCTCCTCTGGGCCATAAATTCGGCGATTTCATTCCAATGTTTGTGGTCAGGGTGTAAAGACAAGTCATCGGCACCTGGAAGAAAGCAGAGCTGGTGGCTGTGGGCTCCCAGCAAGGAATTCTGTGTATCAGCAGGCTCAGGATCCCTACACAGGATGCAAAACTAAGCAGCAGGAGTCACACCGAGCCTGGTGGGCGTTTGTGATGTGCCTGGAGGCTCCCAGGCAGCAGTAAGAGGTCCTTTTTCATGTTCCATCCGAGGCACAGCAGTTGCTGCTTCAGGTGACTGAAGTGCAGAGCTGGTGCCTTTAATGAGCTCCCCAAACTCTACCTGAGCACTCACAGGGGTGCTGGGCTGTCTGAGCTCATCAAAGTCTCAGTTTATGAGACAAATGAAGTGGTACTCGGCTAAACAATACTAAAAACCCACCAGAAGTGCAAGTAGAGCTAAAATCTGGCACTGGCAAAAGGGACAAATGGAGAGAACAAAGGGGACTTTTTTGAGCCACCAGTAGAGTGTGTAACCAGGAGATCCACAAGGGAGCTATGAAAATGTGTGTGACTGTCAGCAAAGGTTGTTTTACAGGTTGATACAGGGATCTTTTCTTCCTCTGCTTTCCCTTTCTCCCTCCAAGCCCAATGCCCCTGACTTTATGAGTGAAAATATCACAAGTAATTGAAGTTGCAAACCCCAGCAGAATATTAAATTTCAAATTAAGCAAAAATGCCCATCAGCTGGAGCACAGAAATCCTGGGCAATTTTTCTAATGCAATGTTACAGTAAGTTGGAATAATTTTTTTTTTCCCCCCAACTGCTTCACTAACTGAATTGATTGAATTAAATGTGTTCTGTGGTGCCAGAGAACCTCTGACCCCGGTTACTCAGGATAATCAGGGGGTAATCAGCCTGCTGTGATCTGAGCTCCAAAGGAACAAGAATATTATAAGGTTCAGGGAGCCTGTGCTGGCATTAATCAGATGTCGTCAGGGTTTGATTATAAATCCTAAAGACCACCAAATTGATACAACATGCTTTAATCCACTAAAAATTAGGTATCTACATATTAATCACCAAGCTGAATATCTGAAAGTGATTGCTTTTCTAGTAAGTGAAGTCAGGTGTCAATACTTTGGAATGTCCCACAGTTTAGTAATAAATATAATGATCAGCATCAGCACAAAAGCAGCATTAGCCAGATTAAAAAAAGATTTTGTTCTAACCTCAAATAGATTTTTTTTCCCCTCCTATTGGAGTTTTACAGCTCCATTGAAATTTTTCCTCATGTTTCTACTCTAATTACGAGCTTAGTCAGAAGGAAGAAATAGGATCTGTTTCCAGGTACCTGCAAGCACAGCATTTTTCTGCCTTCCAGGGGGAGGGAGGGTGGCTGCTTACACTATATCACACTGCTGTGTACAGAAATAAACTGGTATTTATTGTCCCTTAAAATGATTTCCCCTAGAACCAGCAAGCTCAGTTGAAAAATCTGTATCTAGAAATGTGTGTTAGGATCCAATTAATTTCTGCTGTGCTCACTTGCTCTCCTTGGGAAGAGTTCAGGGTGGCAAAATTGATGCAGATGTATGAGCACATTATGTGGGGGGTTGCTACAGGAGAAGAGGGAACAGTTTTAAGAGAGAGGAATATCACAGTCACTTAATAAACTAATGCTCTTCATACATGTGCTGATTTAATAAGCATTCAACCCTCTGCAAAAGCTTTTTGATATAAAGCAAAGGTAACACTAAATTCTTATTTATCTTACTGGTGTCACCTCTGTGTCCTGGGAATTGCCTTTATTTGCATATTGGGTCTGCTTGGAGTTGGAGACCTGAAGTTGCTGCTTAGGGATTTCCAAGCAGATGACAGTGTTAACTGTGATCAGGATGAGGGGTTTGTCCTTCCTGTTCCAACCCAGAGCCACCATCGAGTGCATTTGTGCTCAGGGGGATGGTTCTCACCTTCCAGAGTGTCTTTACAGACACCACAACTGTGATGTGCCACTGGGCCAGGCCACTCTTGCTGGTCATGGAATCACAGGGTGGTTTGGGTCGGAAGGGTCCTTAAAGACCATCTCATTCCACCCCCTGCCATGGGCAGGGACACCTTCCACCATCCCAGGTTGCTCCAAGTCTCATCCAGCCTTGAACACTTCCAGGGCTGGGAGACAGCTTCTCTGGGCAGCTTGTGCCAGGGCCTCCCCACCCTCCCAGGGAAGAATTTCTCCCTAATATCCCATCTAAACCTAACATCCTTCAGCTTAAAAGCATTCTCACTTGTCCTATAACTGCATCCCATGTAAAAAGCCCCCTCTCCAGCCTTCTTGTAGACCCCCTTTAGGTTTTGGAAGGCTGAGGTCCCATGTTCAGGTGACCACACCAGCTAGGTCTGACAGGTTTAAATCATTGTACATGGACACCATGGTGTGCACACACATCTTCCTGTCCACTGCACAAATACAGTTCCTTGGGCTGTTTTGACCCCCCTGTGCTCAGACACACAGACTGGAGAATCAACTGGAATACACTGTCATTCCCAATCCCTAAACAGCTTAGAGAGAATTCAGCCTCAGCAGATAGAAAAATGCTTAGTTCATTTTCGTCCCCCTCATTAATAAAAAGGAACAAGTGGATACTTCAGTGTTTCCACAAAAGGTCCCCAGCTGAGGCTGCAGTGGTGTTTGTGCTCCAGAAGGATCTGTGTACACACAATGTTTGCTTAGGAAAACATAAATTACCGGTGAGAAAATGAAAGGGCCCTGAATGCTCCCTTTGTGACAGTCTAGACAAGAAATAAGCACACAATGGGCACTTGCAGAAGGAATGTTTCATTTTCCTTTATTACAGATATTTTTCTTTTAAGGAAAGATGAAATGAGCACTGGCAAATGGAGCTGGGTGGTGGGAGATGGAGACCATCAGTATCCTTAAGGCAGAAAGCAATAAATCCTTTTAGCATACCTTGGGTTTTTCCTGACCTTTTCACAGCTGTGCAAGGCCAAACCATACATCTGTTGCTGCATTCCTCAATCACTGTGCAGCACTGGATATCCCAACATACCTTAAATCACTTGTGTTTTCCAAGCAGACCACCCCAGCTGCCAGGATCTCCTCTCACTCTGCCTTTTGAAACCTCCCATCCCAGTGTGAGCTGGGGAGGCTCAGACCAGCCACAGTTATGAGTCAAATACACTGCATTTTTGTCTACTATTCATTACTCTTAACCTTGGAAAAAGAATGTTTTTGTGCTAATAAGGTGAGAGACCCCAGCTCCTCGTTGTTTCCTGTCAGGGTAATGAGAGCTCTGTGCTGGATGATCAGGATATAATAAAGATTTTTCTGCTATGGCAAGAAAACAGAAAAGAGATCATTAATGATGAAAGCTCACCTATGTCTCTGATCTCTAAATGATTCTTCTTGTATCATAGCTTTTTGATAGAGCAGTAATGTTTTGCTCAATGAATGTTGAGCAAACTGGATGCAGACCAGATAATTTGAGGGGAAAAAAAAAAAAGTCATGTATATCTGGTAGAAGGAACTACAGGCTGCAGACTTCATTCATCACTTTGTCAGCAGACTTGTGTTCAGATGGATTGAAATAAGGAGCGTTCAGCCCAAATTCTCCTCTCCCCACCCAGATTTTCACACAGAAAACAAAATGCTGTCTTGAGATTTCATTTTTAAAATTCAGACAGATTCGGTATCACCGCAGATAATGCTGCCTGTAAACTTCCATCTGTACCTCCTGCTTCCGCTGGAACAGTGTGAAACCTTGCAGAGTTCTCATCTGCTTCCAAAAGAGAGTTTTCAGACTGGAGGGGGCTTGTAAATCTGGGGCACCTCATCCCCATCAGTTTGCAAAACCTAAAATACCAGAAGTTTGGGGAATTGATGGAATTTGTAGCTGAAATATTGTAGAGATACAAGTTGCTTTGGATGCTTCAAATGGTGCTGCTCACCAAAGAACCTGTGAAGAGCTTTAAGCACTGTCCAAACATCTGTTGTTGGCAGCTTGGATCATGATCTGCTGTAAACTGGCACAATGAACAACTCTATTCTTTGGGATCAAGGTCCTCCTGGGGCAGAAAAGGCAGGATTGCTCATTTGGATGCATATCCCTGTTTTTCTCAGTGAAGCCAAAGATTCTGCCATGGACAAAAATCCCATTTATGTTGCAATTTCCACCTCCCTGCAAAGATCAGGCTTCT
>VYZS01051445.1:9488-26317 GCA_013400695.1 Neodrepanis coruscans | reverse complement strand
TGACCTCTATAGTGCACCATGAATGACTGGTCTGCCTGTGCAATTATTGCAAGGCTGCTGCTTCTCACTTAAGTTTCCCTCTCTGCTGCATAACAGTCAAATCTGTTTTAGAGATCTCCAGCCTGTTTTATTGTTACCCCTTCTTTTTTTTAACACGCCATCCTTCGGGGTGAAAGTATACACACTTCACCTCATTTCTGATTACAGCAATTTTTGTTTTCTAGTGTTCATAAAACTTCTGTGTAGATGTACTAAATCCTGGATCTGTATTTTGTGGTTTTTATGTGACTGAAAGGGTAAGAATTGTGTAAAATAACTGAATATAAGTTATGTGACTAAGAAGGTGTTCTCTATCAGAAATACAATTTTAAATTGTGCTATGTTTTCCTTAGTTCAGGAAATATGGCATATGTCATACATAAAGTGATTTAACTTGCCATGACAGTTCAGGTCATTCTTTACTGTTTCTTTTTGCTCCTAAGGAACACGTGCATTGTGCAGGTCAGTGCATGTCTGTTTGTAAACCTGCAATTCCTGTGCAGAATCTTTACAGTATAGTTTCCTGGTTTGAGGCTGATGCATTAAAAAACTAAAAAAAACTCCAACCCCACAACAAAAAAGCACAAAAAACCCTCATAAAAAAAAAAACCATCAACACAAACCCTCACATTTGGATAGACGGGAAAAACAATAAAGGACTGCTAAGCATTTACAGATTGTGCCAGCATGTCAGGTTTTGGTGGCTGTGTTCTTATGCCAGCAGTTGGAAACCTAATCAAGGAAATAAATAGTCATTTTTAACCACTGCTGTATTAAAGATAAAAGACTTAAGAACAGAAACCAGTTGTTTTAGGCTGTGTGCAGATAATAGGAGATAGTTCTCACTCCAAAAAAATTATGTCCTATATAAATGCAGCATTAAAAGGTGTAGAAAGAGTGATATGTTACGAAAACAGATGGCATGGCAATATTGTTAGTCATTATTTTGAAATGGAATTTTGTAGAAGGGATTTCCTGAATGGAAAAACAGGAGGGGAGTAGGATGTGTTGAAAGAAGACTGGGAACAGAAAGGAATATGTAGAGCATATGAGGTGAGCTGGGTAGAGGCAGAGGAAGGAGAGTGCTGAGAGCCAGGGCTGCAGAAAATATTGATGTTGGAGTTGCAGTAACAGGGACCAGTTATCTAAGGCTGCTCCCTTTGGGTTTCGCCCACTTTGGCTCATGGGACTGATTCATCCCCTGGAATTTCTTATCTCCAGACTTGTGGCTGGAAGTAGATGAGGTGTTACATGAGGTTTATTGCTGTGTGCAATGGGAGATGAGAGAAGGAAAACAAAGTCCCTCTGACTGAGAACTCTCCAAGAGGTATAGAACATAGTGGAGAACTACAGTATTTTCATGAGTGCTGTACAGTTTGTATTGATTAATTTCTGAAAATTGTTATTATTTTTAGGTTAAGGGATGTGAAAATGTAAATAAAACAAATAAATAAGTATCTGGTGTTCATCTTCTCAGTGTATCAGTAGAAAGAAACCAAAACCACCACAATTCAAGCCTCACTGCAGTGAAGCATGCACAAGAAAATGCATCTTTTGCTGCAGAAAAAGATAAGTGGGCTTGCATAATGTTATGTGCATATGTGGCAGGATTAAAAAACAACAAAACCTAAATGCCGTGACAAACAGGACATTTCTTCAACCAATCATCTCTTCTTTAGTGCAAATGGGCTTCCTGGTTTTTTGTCATGTTCTTCCATTACTTCCTTAAAAATCTACGTGTTTTGTGGAAGCTTGATTTGTTTTAAGAAAATCTTTGCAACATTTTGTTCTTTCCAAGTTAGTCTTTTGCTATTTCAGAATGTTTTTCTCTTAGGGAAACCACTAGCAATGCAGTGTTTTAAATTTGTTAATAATTTGGCTTCTGTAGCCATCTGACTCATAGTAAGCTGTTTAATTTTGCTGAATATTTGAATTCTGGTTTTTAAAGGATGAATGACTGCATTTGTTACTTCTGGTGCCCTAATGACCAAGAACATGATATTTTGATTGCAGAACATTTAATGGTGAGAGGCTGAAGCCTGTGCATTTGGCAGTGAAGTTGTGGAGATAAAATGGTGATGGAAAAATAACAGATCAGAGTGGAGTTGGCCAGAAAAGCTTTAGTGAGAAGCTGGTTTAGGAGAAAATACGGTGACTGAGATTACAGTGTAGTGCTTTTGTTGCCTGAAGATTGATAATTTGGTTTACAAGGGTCATGAGAAGAACATGCAATGTTTAAAATTAAATAGTACAAAACTTGCTGTTTTTACAGTTGCTTTGCAGCAGCCATTGGTTGAAAGTTAAAGCTTGATCATACAGTTCAGTCTCTGTACATCAGATAACTTGATGAGTTTTCAAATCCAGTAGCTTGCATTTTTTTCGCCTATATTTAGTTAATAATTTAAAATGCTGTATGATTTGCAGTATTGAACAAGAGTTTCTTGGTCCAAGACCTTGGCAGAGTAACCATGGCATTGCATAAATACTGCTTTCTGAGGCCTTCTGATTTTGGCTTGTGTTTCAAAAAACGAAAGGACAAGCGTGGTTACTTGTTGGTGCTGTTACACTAGATAATCACTTCAGACTTGCAGAGAAAAGGCAAGAGATGGGGAAGGATTGATACAATATGTTTGCTGAGCTGAAGAGGCTTTTGGATGGGGGTGTTTGTGGTGGTTTGGTTTTTTATTTTTTTAATGGCAATAGACTTAGTTTGTTGTCCTCAAATAATTGAGTTTATTGTTAGCACAGCATAATTGAGGTTTCTAGAGCTGAAAGTAAATTACTGCTTCAGAGTGTTTTGTGAGCTGCATATTGATGCTGTAATGAGTAACTAAAGAAAAGTAAATGATTTTCTACTGGTTGTGTTCTGACTTAGTGCACACACTGCAGCTCTGCAGAATTCTGCTGTTTGAGTTCATCAGAACAGTCAGACAGGATCCTGCAGAGTACCTGAGGTGGCATGTTCATGTGAGGATTACAGAAAGAGACAGAGATGAAGAAAAAAGAGATAAAAATAAGTCCTGGTGAATCAGAAATCCATTCCATCTGCATTCATGAAGGAATCTCAACTTTTTTCCATCTAAACATGTTAAAATGGTTTCTTAATTTGTTCAAATATGTAATGATGATCTATTACAGATACCAGCCATTTCTTGGCGTAAGTAAACGTAATGGAGTTGAATATATCTGCTACTTCTGAACTGAAGCTTCAGTATCTGTAAATTGTGTTTAAGTCCATACCCAGAGCCCCAGTCCTTTTGCCCGAACAGAACCTGTTGTAGCAGTTACAAACTTTATGATACAACTTTCAACAAAATTTTGGATGTTAAAATATGACACTTAATTTTTCTCTGTTTTCGTTTTTGCATTTAAGTACTATTTAGAAAATTCTGCAACTGTTGTATTGATGTTCTTTATTTTTTTAGAGTTTCTAGAAGAGTAGAGGAGGAACACTTGATAGGGAAGAGCTGTCCACTAAATCTTTGGCTCTGTCAATATCAGAGTGTTTTGGTATCACAGGAGGACCTTGTGATTATACTTTGAAGTTCAAGTTTCCTTTGTTAGGGAATATTCAAGTGTTTGGAAAAATATTGTTTAAAAAGCAGTTGAAGGATGAAGTTTGTAAATAAGGATGATTATGTCATCTATACAAAAGGAACGACTTCTAGTAAACTTTTGTAGAAGTGATGGCTGTTCCTTTTTTTTGGTGTTTTGCTTTTCTAACTATTCTTAAAAGTTGTTACTTTCACTGGTGCCAGCTACAATCTCTGTGTTGCTTTGTTACTTGTGTGAAATTTATAGCACTGGTGAAAGGGGTGGCATGTTGTGCTTTTCATAGTCATAGTGAAGTGAACCTTAATTGCAACTCCACAAATTCTTTCCAGGTTTCCAGCCAAGGAATAAACAATCAAATCCTAGTTGTTATTACTGTTTGAATACTAATTAGATACTTTTTGAAGTATGATTTTTCTTTCCTTCTTGTAACACTCAATTTGTAATCCTCTCGATTTTAAAAGGAATGTGAGAAAAGTTCTATGTAATGTCTTACAATCACTCTGTGAAAGAAAAGATTACGAATTCCAAAGTACAGCAGCTGGTTTGCGGCCTCTGATTGCAATGATTGTTTTTTCCAAAGCACTGTTTTACACAGTCTCTAATTTAATGTATTGTACTTATTTGTACATAATATAAAGAAACTTTATATTTTCTGATTATTGTTTGCAAGCTAGGATTGGAATGTGAAGGAAAGAATACAAGTTATTTGCATGTAAGGAAGTAGTCTTTTTTAACCTGATGTGTTGCTTGGGGTTTTTTTTTCCATTTTTGATTAGCTTTCAATTGATCAACAGAATTCATGACCATAATACATTACTTATTTTACAAGGAGTAAAGTGTTTTTGTTCCATCAGGCTGTGTTCTAGTAGCTGCGAGCATTTAGAGCAAGGAAATCTGCAAGTTGACACTGGAGTCTAGCCATGCAAAAGGATAAGATGCCAACTGCACAAATTGTTTGTTTTTCTGGCAAGTGGCTTCTGTGTACACTCATCCCTAACTCAGAAGTCAATCTGGCCTGACGTAGTTTCTGCTTTTATGAGTTTGTTCAAGTTTAGCTCTGAAGTCATGAAGCATAGGTCACATTTGTAGTCAAAATTGTTGCTCTTTGACCATTTTTGTAGTTGCACAGCGGGGTCAAAAGCTCTACATCATTGTAGTTTTGTATTAGAATTTTACTTGAGCAGTTAAAATTGTGTTGAAAGAAAACAAATGTGTTTTCTACTGTTAGTAAAGAGTGTGATGAAAATGAAGTGATCTTTTTTGAGGAAATAAAGTGTAACAAAAAGAATTTTTCATTAAATTAAAACTCATAATTTCCATTAAGTGCAAGGTGAAAAACATCTAAGAAATTATATTTATTTAGAAATGGTTTGCACCTTTTTTCAGTGGGGAGACAAATATTCATGTTGTGTAATTTTCTGTTAACAGAGTTCTTGATCCCTACCTGTTAAACAGTGACAGGTACAATAACAGAATTATTGTGTCAAAAATGTCACATTTAAAGATTTCTTTTTTGTTAACTTGCCATTGTTGTAGGAAACCATGTATTAGATCTTCATTTTAAGACAGTTTCTTAATACTTGAGATGTCATCAGAATTTCAAGGGACAGTTCATCAGTTGGGTGCAGTGAAGTTTAACAGTAGATGATCTGACTGATGTGGTTTCATAACATCAAGGTTTGATTTTTCAGTATATAAGAATCACAATTCCTACAAAATCAGTTTATTTCTGGCTCTCTCTAGGATTTACACCCTTACGGTCTTTTTTTTTAAGAGAAATGTGCTACAAGTGTTTTTATTTAGAAACAGTACTTGGAGTCTTGTGGGGTTTTTTAATGCATAATTGTCAAGGTTAGTTACTTATTTGTAGGAGAGAATAAGGAGACCCCACAGCCTTATTTGTAGTTTGTGTATGAGGTTTTTAGTTCTTTATGACTGTAATTTTTAAGTGATTGCTGTTTTTCATGGAGTCATAATTTAAGGGTTTTGTCTCCTCCACAACCCCCCAGTTCAAGTCCTAAATAAAATGTTATATATCAAAACCTGAGAACCTGATAATAGGAAGATAAATCAAAAGACTTGCCACTCAAACCACTGTCCATTTAAGCAATATCTCCATTGTTTGATCATTGCTTTGCACATTTACATGTTACAGTTGCTTTAAATTGGATTAAACTCTTGCAAGAGACTATTTCCTTCAAAGTGGCCTTTCAAGATTATGTTCAGATTGAAAGCGGAGAATCACATGCAGAATTTTTGCAGAGGCATTTGGCTTTTAATTCCATTCCTGCAAAGAGGGTTTTTTGAGTGTTATTCCATATATAGACTTCATGACTGCTTTTGTCCCTGAATGCCATGTATGCAGTTAGTGAATAATTTTGTGCTTTAAAATATTTAACTAATTTGGTTTATTATAGATTTAGAATCAAGGCAGAGGGATTGAGTGATTTTTGTACAAGCTCATGAGAGATTTGAAGTGGGTTTCATCCTCCTTTTTCTTGCCTCTAGGTGTTTTAATCAGAAGATCGTCTAAGATAATGATACGCACTAGTGAAGAATTCCTCACAAGATATGTGCCTTTATGACATAATAGGGTTGCAGATTTGTACAGCAAGCTAATGAACAATAGGTTGGAAACAGACATTGTAGAATAAATATACTGAAAAGTCACTAAAGAAAAGGTCTTGTTAAAAGGTTTTATTTTGAGGGAAGCTAAAGATGGCTTATTTCATTAAAGTTTATACTTTTTTTGTCACATGTTAAGAACAATTTTGAGTATTGTGTACTGATAGATGTTTTTCCAGACTCTCAATATAGCATTTTGTGCTCTGAAGATTAAAGTTTTGACTGTGCTGGGCCTTCTAAAGTTTGTAAACCATATTCAATTACAAGTCTGCATATGTGATAGTGCAATTTCACTTTCTGAAAGAATTGCTTGAGGGATAGTCCCTGACATAGTTTGGTTCGCACAGTTCTGTTCTTTAAAAAAAAATCCTGGACAGGGAAACTTGGCAGGCAGTCATATTGGAAAATAATAAACATGCCTCTGCCAGAAGTGTTTGAATTTGTTACAGTCATCTGGTCTGGACTAGTAGCTGCTTAGAGATCTATGAATAGCAACAGTAAAGGCAGAGGAGCAGTTTTTCTACACGCATAGGATTGAAATGATTCTTTTTTGGAAGTCTGCCTTTGTCATCAAAGAGTTAGAAATGTAGGGAATTTTCTCTTACAGTTTTTTTTTCTGAAGAAATTGAAATCTGTTTATGTTACATGTAATTAAAAATTTTTTTACATCAATTTTAGGATAGGACAGTGCAGAAACTCCCCGGTGACAGCAGTTAATTATTTTTGTGACCAAAACCAAAACAGAAAATAAATGTCATTACCTGTGTTTTAATATCTCAAGATCTATTGGTAGCTTTTATAGCAATTCTTTTCTGCTTTTTCTAGAGGACACTAGTTATCTTTTCAAGGGCTGGAGTGCCAGAGGTTTCCATAGTCAGCTTCTCTTTACTTTAAGGTTTTAATGTTGCTCAAGACTTACTTTCTCTCAATAGGAGGTTTTTGGGTGGTTTTCCCAGTCCGGGCCATCACTGTTAATACTGTGATGTAGCATCACCTGTGTGAGAAGTTCTGCTGGTCTGTACTTTGCCCTTGATGCATTTTGTATCGAAAGTGAAATAAATACATTCAAGTTAATTGACTTGTATTTTAAATCATCAGCCAAGTGTTGGCCCTGACTATGCAAAATATTTTTTAAGCACAGATTTTTAATCATGATTATGGTCTGTTTCCTCCAGTTGTCCAAGTGTTTGAATGCCCACTGGAAAAGTAAGAGCAGTCTGATGGTTAGTGCGAGTTCAGGTTTTGTTCATTCCATCAATTCACTGTGAAACTTTGGAAAATACTTCTAATACTTAAAAAAATATAAAATAGAAGTAAAGTCCTCATTTATAATTTGGCACAGTCAGTGCTGAACTGGTAATCTAAAAAATTTGAGCCTACATTGTCCTATTTTCATCTTTAGGTCTAACTGAACATAAAAAAATTTTTTTTTCTTCATTGTACTGAACTTTGCTGTCAGTACTTCCAGGTTCTTCTGTTTTGGATGCCTGAACAAGTTCAAGTGTGTCAGTTGTTTCTTAAACTCATTATTAATAATTTCATCATTATTTTTCAAAGGATTGAATTAAACCTTTCTCTCAAAAGCACCTGGAGCTAGGAAAGTGAAATAAATTTCATTGTCCCGAATAGAAGTGATACTGGAAATAAAATGCAAATATTTCCAAATCTGAAACATGAGAAGGAGAGTATTTCTGTTCTCTGATACTGGTGTTCTCAGAGATTTTTCCTAGACTTGAAGTGGGGGCCCTAGTTTCGTTGTGCTCCTACTGCTTTACAAAAGAGTACATCCTGAGAAATGTTTTTTACTAATTTTACTAATTGGTAATATTCATAGACTGTGAGTTAACTCCAGCAATAACTGTCCAACAGACCTCAGGGACAAAGAAATTGCAGCTGTGATTTCTCAGTGTACTTCTGAACTTGTATAAACTTTATTTGTCTCCTCACACTGGATGCTGTGTGAAGTTTTTGCATGGTGTCAGGAAGACGGCTTTTCAGAAGACGCTAAGTGCTCTTCTAAAGTGTGTCTTTGCTAAGCAATTAACAATTAGCAGTAGTGCTTTTGGTTGTTGTTCAGAGAGTGGTGGCAAACAGTGCTCTACAGGCTGGTCACTAGTGGTGTCCCCCAGGGATCAGTGTTGAGCCCAGTCCTGTTTAGGATCTTTATTTATGATCTGGATGAAGATATTGAGACCACCATTAGCAAGTTTGCAGATGACACCAAGTTGGGTGCAAGTGTTGTTTTGCTGGAGGTGTAGGAGGGCTCTGCAGAAGGACCTGGACAGGCTGGATAGATGGGCTGAATCCAACGGCAGGAGGTTCAGCAAGAGCAAGTGCTGGGACCTGCGCTTTGGCCACAACAACCACCTGCAGAGCTACAGGCTGGGGACAGAGTGGCTGGAGAGTGGCCAGGCAGAAAGGGAGCTGAGAGTACTGACTGACAGCCAGCTGAACATGAGCCAGCAGTGTGCCCAGGTGGCCGAGAAGGCCAATGGCGTCCTGGCCTGTATCAGGAATTGTGTGGCCAGCAGGACCAGGGAAATTATTCCTCCCCTGTACTCGATTAGGCTGCACCTTGAGTACTGTGTCCAGTTCTGGGCCCTTCAATTTAGGAAGGATGTTGAAGTGCTGGAGCATGTCCGAAGAAGGGCAGTGAGGTTGGGGAAGGGGCTGGGGCACAAGTCTTGTGTTGAGTAGCTGAGGGAGCTGCAGTTGTTTAGCCTGGAGAAGAGGAGGCTCAGGGGAGACCTTATTGCTCTCTACAGGTGCCTGAAAGGAGATTGTAGCCAGGTGGGAATCAGTCTCTTCTTCCAGGCAATCACTGACAGAACAAGAGGACACAGACTCAAACTGCATCAGAGGAAGTTTAGGATACACACGGGGGAAGTTTAGGAAGTTCTTTACAGAGAGAATGGTAGGGAATTTGAATGGGCTGCCGAGGGAAGTAGTGGAGCCACTGTCCCTGGAGGTATTTAGGAAGAGACTGGATGTGGCACTTGGTACCATGGTTTAGTTGATAAGTGATGTTGGGTCAAAGGTTAGACTCAGTGATCTCAAAGTCTTTTCCACCCTAACTGATTCTATGATTCTGTATAGATTAATGACCTGCACGTGTTTTCAGATTTGGTCAAGCTTACTGACTTTAGGGAAAATCATAGATTGGAATTCAAGCACACTTCTTGCTCAAGCTTGCTGTTACTGTGCAGCTAAAATTACTTTAGGGGCTTGTAGTCCTTCAGTCCTCTTGCTGCTGTTGTTCTCAAGGGGCATGTAAGCTGACATTATGTGCTGGTAAAAGCTCTTAGATGATCTCAGCGTGAGAAATAGAACATACCACTAGAGGTACGTGGATGAACAAAGAGTATTGAAGATGCAGAGTCACTGAATGGTGTTTTACAAGGTTAACCTGGGTCTTCAGATTTGATTGCTAAACTTTTTGTTCTCCACGGGGTAAGCAGCTGTAAGGGCATCTAAACACACATGAATAAAGCAAAAGCTGTTTTCAAAGAGCTTCTCTGACAGTAAAAAGAAAAATATGTTCAGTAGCTTCTAGTCCTCTTTGTTTTCTTTTATGGCCAGCTTTTACTATTCCAGTAGTTGTAGCATGGGAAAACAACGGTTTGAGAAGATTACCGTATGTGTATTCTGCCATCAGCTGAAATAGACCTAATAAATACTTGATTTTGTAAACCCTTGGGTAAAAAGCAATGAATCCACTACAGAAAATCAACTAGTAAGGAATAAATTAGTTTCAAATGTCTATTAGTTTCATCAAAAATTATATTAAAAACACATAAAATTACCTTTCATAGCTAATCTATGGTCTTACCTGCAAGTTTTACCTGTTAGTGTGGTAAGGAGACTTTATCCTGTTTACTTTCTAAGAGTACAGTGTCCTGAGAGTTCTGTCTTCTCCACATTGCTCCCTCTTTTTACTAACATTTAGTCCTAAAACTCTCCAATGTGCTTTTTGTTTTGTTTTGCTTTTTTTGTATCTGTTCTAGCCCTGCTTTTGTATGAAAACCTCTTAGTCCACGTGGACCTTTGATTAATGAAGTGAGGTGTCTGTATTTGGTTTGGATGTTGCTATTTCAGTTATCAGTTCTAGTGAGGAGCTTAATGAAATGCTGTGGGTGTTTTAAATGTGGATGGCCTCCATCCTATTACTAAAATATGCAGTTTATAAGCAGATTACAGTTCAAAACCGAGGACTTTGATCGGACTGGATGATGATGGTGATTTTCTCAGTGCATTGCAAATGCAAGTTCTCTGTGTTCTTTAAGCATTCCTGTTGCTTTTGATGATCCATTCAACTCAAAGGCTTAATACAGTAAGCTTTGAAATATTTATATTAAACTTGTATAGATATTTGAAACCTTTTTCTAAACATGGTAATTAGTAGACATAAATTTTCAAAACTTGAATCAATAAGGTTCTGCTACTGGGACTTTGTATAATACATGCTATTCCCTGCCATCTTCAATTTAAGCAAAATGTTGTGTAAAGTCAGACTTCTTAGAATAATAGCAGTTTCGGGGGACATAAAGGAAAGCATCTTGGGAGACCTGGTTTTATGATCTGCCATCTTATGTCTATTTTCAAATGAGAACAAGTTCTGTAATTGCAGTTGCAAGGAAACATTCAACACCAAAACTAAGTCAATGCATTAAAATGCTGTGTGCTTGAGCTGTTAGAGAGCTTGAAACAATAGTTCTGAGGTATGCACTAACCCCTTCTTAAAACTCTGCCAATCTGAGTGCCACTAGTGGTGTTCTAAAATGTCAGAGTACTTTACTGTTTGACTGTCCATTGAGCTTTAGAAAGTAGTACCATATTTATGTGCATCTTATTCACATTCTGAAAAATGTAGAATCTAGATAAGCTGTGAAAGTTGATAAAATGAGCAAAAGAATATACATACATGGATATTAAACTGAACAGCAGCAAACTGCAAGTTAGAATCTCTTTTCTGAAATTAGTGTTGTAAAACTTTAGACTTGCTGATGTAATTAACGTCAATTCAAGTTACTTCAGTCATGGGGCATACACATTAATTAATTATATTCATTTCCTTGAAGAAAGCTACGCCATTGTTTTTTGTTTCACTTCTTTGTTGGGTTTAAGGCTAAGTGTGATTGTGATTGGATGGCTTAAACATTTGTTAAAATACATTTGTGCAGACATGGAATCAAATGGAAAAAACCCAACTAAAATACTAGACATGGTCTTAGACCACCTGCTTTCAGTGACTCTGCTTTGAGCAGGGAGGTTGGACTAGGTGGTCTCCAGAAGTTCCTTCCAGCCTCAACAGTTCTAGCAATCTGTTGTGTGACAGAAGAATTGCATTTAATACACCTACATTAAAAAGGGTTTATCCAACTAGTTTGTACTTCAGATTATTTTCTTTGTTTTGTCAAATAAGACAAAATAAGACGCTAATAAGCGTCTCCTAATAAGACACTATCCAGAAGTTTTAGTAGTTTTATGGTATTGATTTGCTGAGGGTTGTCTGGTAGCCATTCGTGTGAGCGTCTGGCCACCATTTACTTCACTGATTTCAGTCTCAGAGCTGCATTGATTGTGTTTTAGTTTATATTAATCGTTCTTTTCAGAAGTGTGATTAATGAATAGCACTGTGTGTTGGGTTTGTGTGGCCAGGTTTTGGCCACAGGCGGGACTTCGTGGGAAGCTGCTAGAAGTTGTATGCCCAACTGATCCAATGCCAGCCAGCTCCAAGACAGACCTGCTGTTGGCCAAGGCTGAGCACATCGACACCAGTAGTAATGCCTCTGTATAATCTATTTTAGAAGTGGAAGGAAAAGTTATTGTGCAGATGAGAACTGCAGCCAGGGAAGAGAAGAGTGAGAATATGTGAAACAACAGCCCCCATTCCCTGTCCCCCTGTGCTGCTGCAGGGAGGAGTCTGAGAAAATTGTGAGTGAAGTAAAGCCCAGGAAGAACTGAGGGATTCAGGAGTGGGAAGTTTTCGTTCCTCATTGTCCTGCTCTGGTTTGATTGGTATAATTTCCCCAAGTTGAGTCTGTTTTGCCTGGGATGGGAATTGTTGCGTGATCTCTCCCTGTCCTTATCTCAACTCATGAGCCTTTTGTTAAATTCTCTGTCCCCTGTTCAGTTGAGGATGGGAGTGATAGAGAGGCTTTCATGACACCTGTCATCCAGACAGGGTCATACCACTACACACTGACATATTATTTGTGACTCCCTAGAAATAGGAGGGTGACAGTTAACTCTTTGGATAAAGGAGCATCTCATCCAGGTGAAGTTAAGGGAGAAACTCAGTACAGTTAACAGAGATGCACTCTTGCTCGTGATGAAGCACTGCAGCTGTTTTGCTCAAGCATTACAGACTTCTAAGAACTGAGTTTTGGGAGAGACATACTATTAAGTCAGTAAGTGATTAAATCTTCAATCATAGAACAAAGGCAAACAGCCAACACTTAGTAAAATTTGCATAGTTCAGATTAAGTTACATTTGATTGTTGGCATTTAACAGCGCAATTAGTATGCAGAGTGTCCCTTCAGCAGATTTAAATTTGTTAGCTTTGGTGATTGCAATGAGTACTAAAGGATTTTAAATTAGGAATACTTCAACACGAATAAAAAGAAAAAAGTAAGAAAATAAATAAAACTGAGTTAGATAGTGCTCTTTTAGGCCTGCAAATAAAATTTTAGAATGCAGACATTTCAACCAGAGTGCTCCTTATTTGAATGAATTATTTGAATTGCCATATATACATGTTGATAAAATGTTACTGCACATCTTGTGTTCAATTTGACTGGTTGCTTGCTTTTGCTTGTATTTTTTTGATACTATTATTGATACATTTTTGTATTTTTATTCTTGTACTCTTTGTTTATTGTTCTTTAGCCATGTTCTGTGAAGTACAAGCATACTGGCTCTTTCTGGCCTATTGAACAACAATATTCTTTCTAACTGTAATAAAACTAATTAAAGAAATTTATTGAGAGTAGAGGACACAGCAGAGTTGCTTGACAATTCTTTATTTTGCTACTCTGCAGTGTACAGAATTCAAGGTAGAAGTTTTCTGCTAACTGTATCACCTGTGTCACAAAGTACTGTATGCTTTCTTTTGAGTTATATGTGGTTTCAGAGTAAGGGCTGGAGTTTGATTTTTTGAAAAGTTCATTAACTTTGGGGGTTTCATCCCTTTAAGGAGCATGAATATTTTATGTGAGAATCTACTGGTTAAGATACTTATTTATAATAAACTTGGAAGTTGACTGTGGAAGTTGACTGTGTAATTAGTTTGTATTGATGATGTAAAATGTTCATAGAATTGAAGAAAGGCAAAGAATTGCAGGAAGTTAAATAGTGTATCTATTATACATAGTTATGTAAATTACTTTATGGTAGTGTTTGGGTAGTCAGACAAAGTAGAATGTTGTATGTAAGAACAAAGACTGTAAGCAGAGTCCATGGTATAGAAAACAGGGACTGTGAAAAGAATTTCTGGACATTATAGACAAGCAGCTGAATGCATATCATTATGATACTGAAAGGGCTATTGTGATTTTTGGTTACGACAGAATGCTGAGAAGGTTGAAGGGAGAATTTGTGGCACGCTTGTGATAAGCAGTGTGTATGACTGTGCCAATGTATTTTAAATTATGTTGGAAAAATACAGAAGCTTCAGAAGGGAGCTCAAATATGTTTTTTCGTTCTCTAGAGGATATTAAGATACACTTTTATTAGATGGTATCAAGAGCTTGTGAAGAAGTGATGCAAAGTTAGTTTAGTGGAGAAAATCACAGAAAAAATGCAAATACTTGAAATTTAGGTGAGTCAAATGCAAACAAATATTTAAGCAACAAAGAATTTTAGAGAGAGGAGTTTAAACACTTTTGAACTGCCTGTTTGAGGAATGTGTAGCCATCTCTTCTCCTAGACAGATCTTTCTAGAGTGGCTGCTTTTGTCATGTGAACTGGAGAACCAGGCCTTTGACATCTTGGAATACAGATAAATTAATGAAACCTTCTCCCATAACTGGAAAAAAAAATAAAAATCTCCATTAAATATCAATCGACTTCACCAATATGATTCAGTGCTGTTTCAGTGCAGGGCTGTATCTGGTGGAAAGTAGCTGTTTCTGTTTCAGTCTCTGCAGTGCAGAGTACTAACTATAAGTGTGTGGAGTAGAAAGATTTCAGTTTCAGTTCCCTGTTAGGCTCCTTGTGTTACCTCACAGCTTACTGGCCTGTGCAGGTCTGAGCTGTGTGTGAACAGCTGATCCCAGGTATTGAAATTTTAGATAAAATCTGTGGGTGGGATTGTGCTTTCTCTGTCTTAGAGCTCATCAGAGAGCTCCGGAGCTTTGCAGCACCACTTTAATGGTGTTACCCTGTAGTAACAGCTATGCAAACTGCCATAGCAGGACCAGCTGATAGCTGTAAATTTATGTGCTGGTTCAACCTGCTGTAACTTGTGCATGTGCTCATGCTTCCAGGGATGACAGGCAAAACATCGTGCCTGTGCTTTCAAAGCATGTGAGCAATCCGTTGTAGTGTCTTCAGCTGGTGTCACTGCAATAGTGGAATCAGAATTTGAAACGAAATCTAACTTTTCCGTGAAATGTGTCCCTGGGTAATCAGGGTCTCTCTCTGCTATTTTCTTACTGTGCAGGAGCGAGATTAGTGTTGCAGAGCAAGGAGGCCTGTGTTGTCTTCAAAAGCAGCTGTTAAATGCACAAACTGAGTAAATTTTAGCCAGTCTTTGTGCAGATGTGCAGCCAGTCTTTGAGATGTGATTGTCCTTAAAAAAGTATCTGATTAGTAATTCAGCATGAGCAGGATTGGATTTTTCTGACTGCTTGTGACCTAAGAGAAGATGCCAGTTCTGAGTGCTCTCACACCTTGTAGCTTAGGGCATAAAGGGCAAGTGGCTTCCACCTGCTGTCTGCTTTTTCTAATTCTAAGAGAATCCTGTAATGAGTGCACCTTGTAAAATAAGTGTGATGTGGATAGAATTTACTTTCCCCTTGATTTTTTGTCCCTTTCAGATGAGGTAAGCAGTGTGTAGTAGCATTTTGGCCAGGTGCAAAGCCAGAAATGTTTGGGTTCATAGAAATATTGGACTTTATTATGTATCCAGTATTGTTAAACATTTCTGATGCTTATTGCATTTTGGCAGATGCTATTTCCTTGGGTTTTTTGTGTGAAGAAACTCCTCTCCAGAAGGATGATTAAGACACACAAAATACATTTTCAGGGAATGCTTGATTTGGTTAGATGTACAAGCAAGATTGCCAGCCTCATAAAGCCACTATTTAGTAAGCAAAAGTGTTGTTTGGCACGTCCAGTCTATTTTTATTCAAACCTGGTTTAGCATGTAAAAAGCGGCTTCAGGAGAGCACAGCATCAGGTCAGGTGTGTTTTGATTCTGTACTGTGTGAAATAGAAAGCCTCTAATGTTGAAATAAGTCAAGATGGGGGACTGCAGATAAAGAGCCACATATAGATAGACAGGGTGCATGGGCCAGAAAAATGCAGGCAGGTAACTGAACAGATCATGTTGTTTAAACATGGTCCAGTAACTACAGGAAGAGTAATTTTATCAGTGTATTGTCTGCCGTCTACTTATTTTTGCAGTGATTCTGCTGTTGCTGAAATAATCAACTTGGGACTAGGAAAGTTTTAAAAATTACTTTTGTATTAGCTTCATTTGAAGTTAGACAGTCCTTGATTAGATGTATTTCCATTAGAAAAGGGAAACATATTCATGCATGTTTGTAGTGTACACTGGGGGCTTGTCTGCATAATTTTTTATAAGCAATGAGCTGCAAATTGGACTTCTAAGCATTTTTTTAAACTAGAATAAAGATACTTTAGAAAATAGCCTGTTTTGTAATACACATCCCTGGAGCTATATATCTTACAGTTGAGTGCAGATGTTAATTATTAGTTGGTTAACCTCAAACTTCTCTGGAGCAAAAATGTAAACTTGTTCACATGGCAGGGGCCACAGTGTTCATTTCTATCATCACTACTTCCAAAAAGGTTTCTTAATAGTCTTACTTTTTTTTGACTGTTTCAGTAAATTTGCATTCTTTTGCATACCTAACTGCAGATTGTGGTGGGTGTGTCTTAAGTCCAGTACTGGGTGTATTACAATTAGGTTGCTTTTGTTCCACTCCTTTTAAGTGGTTTTCATAAATCGTAATTCTGACACAGTGTGGTGGTTTTACCACAAATTCAGTGATTTTGGAGCAGAGACTCTGAGAGAAGTCACAAACACACCCCAAAAATGAAGAAAACACACAAATATCACAGTTTATTTTGCGCAAACACCAAAACCCGACAAATAAAGTGCAAAACAGACAAACAAATTAAATTTTTCCAGGGCCCGCGTTTGAGGTGAGGACGCTCTGGAGATAGTGCTTGTCTCTCTCTCTTCCTCTGAGCCTGGCTGAGAGACTCCGGGGTAGTTAGCAGGGAGCACATGTTCTCAAGATCCCCTTGGCCGTGAACCTCTGCCCGGTTTCGACTGAGGGAACAACTCAAGAAGATTACAAAAACCGCGCACCCCCCTCCCTCCCTTTTAGCCCGAGGAGAGATTTAGTGCTGAAAGAGG
>VYZS01051444.1:8633-19781 GCA_013400695.1 Neodrepanis coruscans | reverse complement strand
TATATACAAATATGTCCTGTGAAAGTGACAAGTAGCCATTGACTTATGTAGGATTGGCCTGCAGATTTAAATCTGCAGGTGATCATGAGAAGAGAAAGTTGTATCAAGGCAGATATCAAAAATAATTTTTTTTATTTAAATTCCCAAAATTTTCAATATATAGCTGAAAAAAGTTTTCTTGATTTGAAGCAGTCAAATGAGTCTGCCTTACAAGTATAGAATACAGAAACTTTTACATGCAGAACATCTGGAAAGTCCTAAAGATCTAGAAAGAAATCTGGAAGTCCTAAATTTGCTATGCTTGTGTTTTTATCATTACTTTAGCATTATGAAGATGGGTAACACGATGAAAGTAAGACTAGATGCCTTGCTGTTTTGCCTGTTTACATGAGGGATCCAGAAGGATTTAGTAGGTCCTTCTTCCAACTTTTTGTTTGGTATTCAGTCATGGTGAACACTGTGGTGCTAGGCTAATGGCTGGACTTGATGATCTGAGAGGTCTTTTTGACAAAAAGCTGATGAGACTGAATTATTTATGTAAAATTTTTTTTTTTTTATTTTCCCACTTTATTTGTGAAGATTAAGATCTCCAAGAAAAGGAATTGAATGTTCTTGGTCTACATTCTCATTTTTACTACTTATATATTTGAGAAATATTTGCAAAGAAGAAGTACCCAAATTCTTTCTGTGCAAAAATATTAAGTGCTCCAATTACCAGTTCTCGGAGAAATCTAGACAATTCACTATGTCCTCATCCAATCAATGCTTACCACTTTTAGTTATATATCTTTATGTACTCTTACATTGCAACTGCAGTTTTCTACCACAAAATACAAAATATTCCAGTGTAAAAATAATTGTCTTCCTTGGTTGCCTGGTAAGAAGAAAGAAACAACTTAAGGAAAAAAAAATATGTTAAAATGTTGCACAAAAACTTCCAACTTATGTGTTCTGAATTATCCCCTTGAGGAGATCCACTGACTATAGAACAAACTCAAAGATATTAATCTTCATAAAATAATGAAAATTTTAGGAATATTCATCTTCTGAAGGTGAAGGAGTTCTTGAGAACATACATATTTGTATATTCTAACTCTACTTTTTTTTTTTCCTTTTTATATACTTAAAAATCTTTGATACAACAGCATCTGAGAGACTAGACACTTCTACTTTGAATTTTATGTTGAACAAATATCAGTGGGTGACAACCCATGTTTTACAGGTGCCATAATCTAATTGAACATTACTGTATATTACTGACATTCCAAAAGCCTTTGTAGTGGGCACTTTATCATTTTAACACTCTTTTATTCCTACACATGGGGAATGTAATGGCATGTTTAAACTATTTCCAAGGTAAGCCACTAAACCACTGATCAGTAAAAACCTGATCCAACCATTTAATATCCAATAAGAATTAACGAACCACGAGTCATACATTTAATACCTTACTTGTTGGGATAGGAATTTTAGCAGCTGCAAAGACGAAATCATCCAAACAGCAATGTTTTCCTTATAATAGTACTTAGTTGAGACCTTTCCAAAGGGAAAGCTATGTGTATGTCTGCATTCTAATATATCCATGTATAGGTATATATTCTGCTCAAAAAGGGCATCAGCTGAAATATCTTGTTTGAAAATAACATGGGTTTGAAAATCTATACTGCTCTTGATGAAGTCATAAGATATGTAAGATAAATGAAGTAATTATGTTTACCCTATAAATGCTAGTATAATTGTCAAGGAACATGGCCATAGGCCAGATAAACTGCAGGAAAAAAACAAACCACAAAACTAGGAAATCTTAGCCCATCTAGAGTTACTTAATGTTGTCTAATGCAATTTAGTAATGCCTGAAACAAGCTACCATAGTTTTGTTTAAAATAACAGGAGACTAGTTTAGTATATTGTCATTTTGTATGAAATGTTTCTCTAAAAGTCTAGCTGTAGCAATTGGGAAAACATAGCAATTATAATAATGTGGAAATAGTCGGCCAGTTAAATGGAACTTTAGCCTGTGACATGTATACGTCACAAAATCACTCTGTACATACTCTTGAAAATGAGTTAGTGCAACCAAAACAGTTGAAACACCAGCAAAAAGAATTCTTGTTGTAAAGACTAACAATTAAAAAAAAATCTGTCTGCATCCAAGAACCTTAGTAATCTTTAGTAATGATTAACTTTAATAATGATTAACTCTAGTTAATCATTATCCAGTTTCACACTGCTTCTGCATCTAAAATACTCTATAAAATCATACTAAAATACCTCTATATTATCCACCTAAAGTACTTATAAATTATCCTAGAAATCATTTAATAAAGTTTTAAAATTTTCTAACTTTAAAATTTGTGTTAAACTATGTTTCCACACAGTAATTCTAAGCCATAAAAATAGCCCTTTGGGACTATAACTAAGAAAAGGGTTTCAATCCTTTTCTTTTTCTCATAATTCAGAAGTGTCCCATTGTTAGTTCTCCTTCATATTTTTAAGACTTTATATGCATTACCAAGCATTATGATGCAATAGCAGTGAAATAATAGAATGAAATAGAAGGAAGACCCAGCACACAATACATCTGGTATGCAAAGTTCATTTTAGACTATCTATATAATCATTCTATAGACTAAATAAACATTACCAAGTATTGTGTATGCTTCTTGAAACACATCAGGTTTAGTTCCAGAACCCAAACTGGACTAAAGGATTCTAATTTTTGTAACATGAAATTGCTCTGCAATGAGAACCAAAGCAGGGGAATACCTTAAGAGTCAATGAAATCTGTGGTTCTCTTTTAGTCTCAGGTGATAAGGATAGTCTTTGGTGCCTGAACTATGTTGGGCTTCTGACAGACAACTAATCATGATCACAGTTTATTGCTGTGATCCCTCTAAGACTACTTTGCAGACAGAAAATTTTGTCAAAAATCTTCCTGAGTTGCTACTTGACCAAAATGAAGCTCTGAAAGAACCAGAGAAAACATGGCATTTGTAGCGAATCATTTCACCAGCTCATTTTTAAATATGGAACAATTGTTTAAGCAATGTCTTCTATAAAACTGCTCTAGGGCCCACCGAATTTTTTGCACAGAGGAGATACTTTAGACATATGTAGGCTTACAGAATGGGAATCTTCCACATTCTACATAATAAACANAAAACAAACAATAATCAATATCCTTGGAAAACCCAACTGTCCCTTATGGCCCCGGGGGTTGCAATGTGCCGTAGTGCAGGAGCTGTAATGATACCTCGGGAGCTCCCCAGAACACGTTCCAGCCAGCAGGGGGTGCTGTGTGTCCCTCGGGAGCACCACGGGTGCAGCTACTTTGTTCCCGCCGGCAGGGGGTGCAGAGCTTCGGTGGAGAAGCTGCAGTGTTCCAGGGGCTGCAGCATCTATGGAGTGGTTTTCTCAGGGGTCTTCTCAGCTGGGAACAGTGCCCACTGACTGTCCTTAGGGAGAGGTGGGAGCAGCAGGAGCTGTGCTGGTTTTCTGGGCAAGAGGTGCTGAGAGGGAGCACTTTGTCTCCCTGTCAAACATCCACAACAGAGAGAGAGCTGGTTCCCCAGTTCTCTCACAATCTCAGTCCACTCTCAAAGCTCTCTGTGTGGCCTCGGAAGTCTCCACCTTCCTTCCCAGGTATCCCTCAAGGCCTCAGGGGCTGATGGGAAACCAAGGAAAAGAGATATCCCTGGTACTCTGCCGGGCTGTCCCCACCTCTCACTAATCTGAGGAGAGAAAAGAAGTTATTTTTCTTTTTGTCTTCCTTTTTGGTCCCCAAAATACCACAAGCATAAATGGCATTAGTAGATTAAAGGATTGTCAAAGCCCATTCGGATTTCTCAAATTTACAGGACAAAGTACTCTGCGATTTAAACCTTATTTAATGAGCTCATTAAGAAATATAATAAACAAACACAAAAACTATCAAGCACAGATACGCAGTCTCCTTATATTTATCAGTAAGATATAAATTTCCTTTTGCAATAGCCTAGAATAAGTTAAGGAGACCAAGAATTTTTACATGTATTGTTCTGCATAATACTCTGTCCATTTTGTAGCAGTATTGCACTTATAGCACTTCTATTAAAAATCAATCACAGTAAACCAGTATGAATCTACCTAGCTTCATAATACAGTAATCAGAAATATATGATCAGAAAAACTAGCCTGACATGCACCAGATAAGATCTTTAAAAATACACCTTTCTACACTTTTATAATTTAAATAACTATGTCAGCCTTCAGGTATCTCAATAGCAGAAGAAACTATATTAGCTGGAGATAGCCTAGAGAAGAGCAAAGAGAAAAGATTATTGGGAGGAAAAGTCACTTTATGAAAAATAGATTGAAATTTTTGTACACAATTCCTTTGTTTAATTCTTTCATCTAGATGATTCACTCTCCTAATTTATAACATCATCTCAAATGGCAGTATCAACACAACTGACAGGATAGTCAATTAGTTTGGGAGGGAAGAGGCAAGAAGGTAGGAATCAGAGACTATTAAACTAGCTCTGATAAACTAGCTCTAAACTGCTATATAGAATCGTATCCCTAGGGTAAATCAGTCAAATTTACCTAATGAATCACAGAATTGTTAGGGTTGGAAGTGACCTCTGGAGATCATCTCTTCTAAACCCACAGTGCTCAATCACCTAGAGCAGGTTAGACAAAAACACGTCCAAGTGGGTTTTGAATGTCTGGCAACATAAGCTTTAATATATATCCTTCTTCCCAACAAAAGAGTTGGGAAGGTCCCTATTAAGTGATTCTAAAGTAATATACAGAAAAGTCTAAGAGTTCTAACAAGGCTCTGGACAGTCTTGGAGCAGAAAGTGGAAGACAAGCTTATTGAGATCACTTATCTAGAAATAAGCAGAATATAAGTGGGTTCTCATTTAAAGGAACTGCCATTGAAGTAGGATAGACCATGTAGCTGAAGCCTGAGAGGCAAGGCTGTAGCTTGAGAAGACAAAATTGAATGCACAGAGGTGGAAAAAAACCATGGTGTAGGACCTGATCACAGACCTTTAGTTCAGATGATAAAAGTTCTCCATGAATAGGTGAGGAAGCTGTGGAGGAGTTTCAGTGGAGAGCAATGTTTTCAGTAAGGTTATGTCTTAGTCATGAGTTTGATGTCATAGTAGCTGAGAAAATGACAGAGGTTATAAAATAAGAGAGCCATCAACAGGGTTATGTGCACATCAATATAGGTGGAAGAGACATTCTGCCTCTGCTATTGCCAGTGTCATCAATGGTGCATAAATGAATTTAACTGTGGCTCACATGGTGTTGCTAGGGAGTAAGTCTGTATTAAGGATAAAATTGCTGCCAGTATCGGTCCTTTGTTTACAACAGACGTGCTTAGAACTTTTAATTTTCTTTTTCTAGATATCTATATTTTATGAAAATTTTAAAGTTTTAAAATTTACAAACCAACCCTCTTTTTAATATGCATCATTCAATTATCTGTTATGAATTGACGTTGTTCTTTACTTCCATATTATTAGTACTGCCTTAATTTTCCTTTTCTCTTTCTGTAGCATATATCTAGGCTTTACCAGTGAAAACGAAACTTCCAAAAGAAAGTGACATTTCCCAATTCAGAGGCCTGTTTTCAGAAAGATATTAAGAATGTTGTGCTCATGGGAAAATACATTTTTACTACTGTGTAACTGATCCCTTTGAAAATTCAGAGATTATTCTGCAAGTTTTTATGTATGCAGAAGTTAGAGATCACACTGCTTCAGACAGTAAAAAAAATATTGATGGTAGCTTTTTTTTTTAACTCCTGGTTCTCAAGGGGCTTTTTAAAATGTATCTGCCAAATCTTAAAAGATTTTGCTTTATGAAATTATAAAAGTCTTGCATTTCATTTTAAAGACCATTATTCCAAATAAGTCCCAAGAAATGTAAGGCTGATAAGAATGAATAGAACAAAACCTTCCTTTCCTTTTACTTAGCAAAATATTATGTTTGCAGTAAAATAATAAAAGCTGAAAAGAAATGCAAACTCTATGAAATCCATTTTTATTCTATGCCCCTGGGCTGCCACTATCTTCCAAATTGCAGAGGACCAGTCCAAAAGAAAATCAAAGTTACTGAACTAGAATACATAATCTGTCAAACATCTTTAGTTGAATTTGTGACTGAGAAGTTTTTCATGAGTGGAATAAAATTACTTACAATTAATTTTCTTCTCATACAAGAAAATAGAAGCTTAAATATATCTCAAACATGGAATAAAAACTGAGAATGAAGATAAAAGCAACTTTGTGAGCGCTTGTTTTCTTAATGTGTACATTTTGCTAATCTAAAGGATATAAAATAGAATTATTGTAACTCGCAAAAAATAAATTTCTAATATTTTTTATTACAGAACCATTTCCAAGTAACTGCAAGCAAAGTTCTTTTCTACCAGTGTGTATTTACCTCCACCAAGGTAATCACAATCACATATGGTGTCTTTGGTCAATTTTCAATTTTTGTTTTTTGATGTCTGGGAATAAGAACTTTCCCTTACATGTTTTTTTTTCATCACTAATTTGAAAATGAAAACAATTTTAATGAAAATTTTTAAACCATGATTTACAGCCCTTTTTTTCCTGAACAATTTTCTCTGTTTTTCTGCAAAAATATTTTGAATGTTAGTATATGCACCAATTGTAACAAATTGAGATGTTTTGCAATGTCATCTGAATTTAACTAACTTTNTTTGCAATGTCATCTGAATTAACTAACTTTTTCTTCCCAGTGAGTCCCACATGAATAGATGATTATTCATACGATTTCACTTTAAATATATCTACTCTCCTGAGATCTCCCCTCACTGTGTCCAGCTCTGGGTTTCTCAGCTTTCTCAGCTGGAATGAGTCCAGAAGAGGGCCATGAAAATGATTAGAAGAAAGGAACATCTGTCCTGTGAGGAAAGGCTGAAAGAGTTAGGATTGTTCAGCCTGGGAAAGAGAAGGCTTTGGAGTGACCTTATGTCAGTCTTACAGTACCAATAGGAAGCCCACAAGAAAGAGAGACATTTTACAAGGGCAGATAGTGACGAGACAAGGGGGAATGGCTTCAAACTGAACAATGAGATTGGATATTATGAAGAACTTCTTTACTGTGAGGGCACTGGCACAGGTTGCCCTGAGAAGTTAGATGGATGCCCATCCAAGGGGTGTTCAAGGCCAGACTAGATGAGGCTATGAACAACCTGGTCTAGTGGAAGGGGTCCCTGTCCATAGTTCGGGCAGGGGTGAAACTGGATGATCTTTGAGGTCCCTTTCAACTGAAACCATCCTGTGATTTTATGAATCTATGAAATACATTACTTTGAGGCAGCTTTTTTGTAGGTGAGCTCGTATCAGAAGATGGTGTAGGAGCTGTTCCTCAAAGGACACTGGAAGGTGTAAGACAGCAGTGGAAAAGGAATGGAGAGGTCACAGAGCTGTGCAGGGAAGTGGAGGGACACAGCATCAACTCTCACCACTGCCCTGGCCTGTGGATGGTGGTTTGTTCCTGCAGGGAGCTGTGCCTGTGCCTTTGAGTTGAGCTGTACTCATGTAGAACCCCCACTGTGGGGTGAAACCAGGAAGCTCTGGCAACACACATACAACTAATTTATCAGACACACAGGTTCGCTGGTACCTAAGTGTGTTCACCAGGTCATGCTGTGCTTCTGGTTATTGCTACTTTTGTTGTAAAAGCAGAACTGTCGAGACTCATTTGGGTAATGCCTTGCAAGCCTCAAATTGTACATGAAATCCATGCTGAAAAGCAGTTCAAAATTCTGTGCTTGTGTATATTCTGTGTCCTAGAAACTGTTAAACCCCTTTCATGCAGTGACAGGAGGTTAGCTATCTGCAGAGAGAGAGAGATTGCTGGTGGTTTAGCAATAGATTAGTTGATGTAAAAAGCTAAAGGTCTTCTCTGTACATTTTAACACCCCTAAAGTGAGTTGGAAGTTGGAATATCTAATCTAAAAAGAGTGGAACAACTTTTTAATAGCCTGAAGGCAAGGGCCAAAATTCAAAAGCTCCAGCATGATGACGTTTCCAAAAGAGATGAGAAAAAATCAGATTCCCCAATGACAACAAACAAAGGTGGAGGACAACAGAACGTGCTGTGTCAGAGTGTAAACTCTGTGCCCCAACTACTAAGGGCAGTGGGTTAAAACTGATGTGTCCGAGAAAGAGAAATAAGGAGGTTTTAGGTCCAGTAAGTGCTAAACAAATGTGTTTAGCTAATGTATCTCTGTTACAAAAACAGTCCTGATGTTGTTTTCAGCTGGAGTCAATGAGTTGTGCACAGTTACAATCTGTTAAAATAAAATCCAAAGAGGATTCCTGACATTTGGTACCACCCAAGGTTTCCCTCCAACCTGTAAACTAGTTCAATATTGTACCTCCTGAGCTGACAGTGTGTCTCAATACAGTGAAAGAAGCCCTAACTTGTTATATTTGATAAGACTGAGCTTGTTGCAATAAAAACTTAAATTTTGTGAGAAGAGGGTGTGTCTTTCTTACTTGTCATACGTAATCTTTTATTACACCAGCAGAATTATGATACAGAGTGCATTTAATTTTCCACATGTAATGAAGACAAGCTCTCACAACAGCATGTGATGGCTCTTTGGCAAGTAAGTATTTAATTTTTGAATTCATACATTTGTTCTTTGTTAGAAGATACAGAGCTAATTATTCTCTGGGTATTATAACAAAATTAAAGCAGCACAGCCATGGTGTATTTATACAATGTATATATAATTGCAAAAAGGGAGGGGAAAAATGGAAATTTCATTAGGGAAAGNTGTGTATTTACCTCCACCAAGGTAATCACAATCACATATGGTGTCTTTGGTCAATTTTCAATTTTTGTTTTTTGATGTCTGGGAATAAGAACTTTCCCTTACATGTTTTTTTTTCATCACTAATTTGAAAATGAAAACAATTTTAATGAAAATTTTTAAACCATGATTTACAGCCCTTTTTTACCTGAACAATTTTCTCTGTTTTTCTGCAAAAATATTTTGAATGTAGTATAATGCACCAATTGTAACAAATTGAGATGTTTTGCAATGTCATCTGAATTAACTAACTTTTTCTTCCCAGTGAGTCCCACATGAATAGATGATTATTCATACGATTTCACTTTAAATATATCTACTCTCCTGAGATCTCCCCTCACTGTGTCCAGCTCTGGGTTTCTCAGCTNATGATCTTTGAGGTCCCTTTCAACTGAAACCATCCTGTGATTTTATGATCTAAGTTGGCATTGAACAGTCTCTTTTTCCTGTCTAAATCATGGAATTTCTACAATACTATATGAGACACTATGGGATATTATACAAAAAAATCCAAAGGTAGGTAAACAAAGCAGTTATGACCCACTTCTTGTTTTACCAAGCAGATGAAAAATTCAAGTTGTACGGCTCTCGTTTCAAATCCTCTTCCCATGAAGGTAAATGAGTTCCTTGCCATAAGGAAACTTGAAGAGTAAACATCAGGAGACATTCCATATTTTCATTACACTTAAAACAATAGAAAATTGAATAGGGAGTAAGTGAAACCAAAGTGAAAAAAAAAACAAAAAACTAAACCAAAAACCAGAAAAAATGACAATATTGGAGAACGTTACGTAAATCAAGTTGAAGAAAAATCAGCTCACAAATTAAATGAGCCCCATTTAATAAGTAAGAAGAAGAAAGTAAGTATTGGCTGTTGACATGGTAAATAGCATTAGAAGCTTTTGTTTTCACTCTTATTTGCTGTACAATATTATGTCATCAATTCACTTTAAACAGTAGAAGCTCATTAGAGGATGAGGAATGACAGATTTAATACTGAAAATTGCGGTGTTTCTCTGTATTCAGGACAGAATGAAAAAGTGATCTATTAAAAAGGTAAAACTTTTTTGGAGCAGATGCGAGAAATAGTATCTGTTTTGTTAGTAATATTTTCTACAAAAATAGTGTATCAGAAGTCAGTAGTGCAGGAGAAAGGAATGAGAACAATAGTCTACTGAAAAACTCATTTGAGTTAGTAAAGATTTGTTATAGACAGACGTGCACCAATTAGAGGAGGATTTTGACTAAATTTCTCACACCTTATGCAAGATTTATCATATATTAGGTGTGTGTTTCTTACAAACTATGTAAGTAAATAATTTCTGTAAAGTTAAAATAAATAATTGGTTAAAGTAATAAGTTAAATATAATTAAAAATGTACTTTTCAAATTTTAATTTTGAAATTTTAATTTTAAAATTGTAGTTTGATGAGTTTTGCTCATTTATGTAGAGAGTTGTAATTAATTAGTTTTGCTAAGGTTGTTCCAAAAATGAAGCTGGAAAATATCAGGTTCTTCCCATGACATCACACACTGGGGTTGTCAGAGGGTTTTTTCTGCGAGTGAGTTTCTCCAAACTACCAATTTTCACTTTTCATACATGCCTTTTTAAACTTGCACTCTCCACTATCCACAGCTGTGTATCCAAATCAAATTATTTCAGGTCAGGCAGAGTTATATTCCATTCTACCTCATGTAACGGAACTGAGAACACCAAAGACTGCTCTAACACCAGAACATACTCAGTAGAAAAAAAGAAAAAACCAAAAAAAAAAACCAAAAAAAAAAAAAAAAGAGAAAAAAATCTTAGGTGAAGTTAACGGCTATGCTCTAATAGATTTCTACTGTATGTAGATTGTGCATGTGGGGTGCCTTTAAATAATTCCATCTTAGTGTTGTGTCTCCAGTTGGAAAAATTTCAAGTTATAGCCCTGAAAGTAAGGACATGAGTTTTGACAGATCTCAAGTTCCTATTCTAAACTATGGGGCTGCTATAGTGTCTTGTTTAAACTTTTGTAACAATCATTTTTTTACAGGAGATTGAAAAAGAAAGAGAAAAGTATTCATTAATTTATTTTCAGGATTTATTGGAGTAGCTCTTGATGAAAATTTTTAAAAAAAACAGTCTGAATATTCAAGCAGTTTTCTAAAAAAGTTTTGTAATGGAGAATGTGAGATGACTGAACTATATCTGCTTCTGATACCGTATTAATACAAGTATCTTTTACTTACTTCAATAAAAACATTAATATCCCAGGGATTTATAGAAAATTATTCTATCAAGATATGAAAATATCAGG
>VYZS01051442.1:0-13037 GCA_013400695.1 Neodrepanis coruscans | reverse complement strand
AAAAATGGTTGTTAACATCAAGGGTATTGTGTTAAATCATCCACTTATTTACAAAATCAACATCCTTAAACATGTTAGTGTATGAAGTAAGTGTAGGAACAAAACAAACTATTTTTTACTACCAGCTGAACTTCATAATATTTTGTATGGTATTTTTCTTCCAATATTGCTATTCTCTCCCCTTAGAGACAGTTGTATGAGTGCAGTTGGGATATGGAAGGAGTGTGTCTTAATATTTCACAGAGAAGAATATCTGAAATCTGACCAAATATCTGTCATGGCTCTCACCTTCTTTTGATGGTGTCTAAAATGAAAGATAAAAGCTTCTATTATTAACAATAAAGTGCTTCTTTGGGATATAACTCCATGTTTGTATTTATGGTTTAAAGCGTGAGTTCATCAATGTAAAAGCAATCTTATTACTGATTATAAAGAATGTCACTTTGCAATCATGTTAATTCACAGTCAAGCTTCTACAGAAGTCTTTATCATCCCACTATTTACACAGCAATATTAACTTGAAAACCAGCTTAAGTTTAGAAGAGCCTGAACACTGGTAAAAACTGTAAAAAAGCTTGTGGAACCTACTGGGCAAACTCTAGCCAGCAGCCTCCATCTTGACTAATGTAATGGTGGCCACGTGCTGCAGTTCTTATCATGAAGGCAATGTTTCACATAGGTGAAAGTTCTGTAAGACACAGGATTATTATATTGACTGTTGGCTTAGACCAGCTCAGGTGTGCGTGTGGCAGGGGGAAGGGACAGGCTGAATTTCACAAAGGTAAGGGGTTACCCTGTTCCATACCCCAACTCCTTCAAGTCTCCTTGGACAGCCACAGAGCAGCTGTCAGTCAGAAGCAGCCTGGGAGCACTGTCAAATACCATACCTTGGAACTCTTAACCCAGCCCTGAAATGGCTTGCACACCTGGAACATTCTTTCACCTGCCCTGCCTCCCTGGAGGCCCAGAATGGACAGTGGGACAGAAGTTCCACCCAGGGTGTGGGTGGCCACAAAGAGGCCAGAGCAGATAAAACTATAGTTACTTGGTCTCCATGTGTTCAGACCCTACCATCTAGACACANTTTGCCAAGTTCCTTTATTTTCTAAAGTTTGCTGGTAAAAGCATGTTGTTTTATCACCTGTAAAAACATGTGTGGCTTCTTCTCCGTTGTGCCCTCTCAAGATATAAAAGAACTAAAGACCCTTTTAATAAATCCAGTGGGCAAATTTTTGGAGCCTTGTATATTTTTAGAGTAAAACCCCTTCAATGAGCTCATAGCTTGGAGCCTGAGATCTCACATGTTCTAACACAAAAGTTTTTCAGCAGTTATGTCAATGTGGAAAGTCAAAAGGATCAGTTAATATACCTGAACTCATCTGTTCAAGTGTCAGAGAGAGAGCAGTTACATTAAAATATGTGTGTGCCTAGTTTGGAGACATAGGACTCATGAACTTAAGGTCAAAGTAACATTAATGTGAAGGGACAAAATTTCCATTGACTACTTAAAAATGAGGTTCTGTATTTCTTGGTTACATTAATAATTACTATGATAACTTGTGCATATGCTTTTCTATATTGGTCATTTAAGTTAATTTAAATAATTCTGTATGTGAATTAATCTAAATATCCAAAGATAACATCATAAATATGGAGAAGTATTGGGAAAAATCAATTTATCATCTAATTATTTGTCCCTTCCTCAATAATAGTATAAGAACAAGTCAATCAGAGTTTTATTATCTACATTATACACAGACAATCCAAGAAGTTGTTAAACCATGTTTAGTTATCTATTCCTGTTCCACTAATTTCAAACATTTTATTTCTTTTTCACAATTGCTAGATACTAAATTGATGCTTTTAAAGTGCTGTGAGTCATAACCCAATGAATTTACTCCTGACTGATAATGGCCAGCTCTGAAACATTTCTTTTACATAAGAAAATAAGTCTTATTTTTATTTAATGGTATTTGATATCTATCTACACCAAACTTATTTTTTCATTTTATTATTCACTGAGTTTTATAAAAATCTATCATTATTTTATGGTGGTCCTCATCTATACTATTCTGAAAGTGTCATGAGCAAATTTAATCACCTTAAGATTCATTCTCCTTGCTAGTTAATTTGCAAGAAAATAGAGTCAGGCCCAATTTAAAGCACCATTTTTTGAACAAAAGTTCAAGATGAATTTTTCTTCCATTAATTTGTTTGCTTTCCAAATCTGTGTAAATTTTCAACATCCACAGACTTCCTTAAAAAGCTCAGAATGCAATCACTTTTCCACATTTGAAGAAAGAGTTCAAAAAAAAAATTTAAAACTGCTCAAATTTTGCCTTTCTGTCTGTGAGCAAAGAATATTTTTCTTGTTTTTGCTTTTGGCCTTGTGACTTCAAATGATGCATTGATATAATAAATCCTTTGTAGTTTTCCCTAGTGAAAATTCAAACTGGTTTTTGGAGAACTAAATGAAATCATTATCTGTGCTGTCCTATTCCAGTGGAAAGCTTTTATTTCAATACTTTGTGTTTTGATATGTTTCTGGGTAACAATAATAGTCCTTGTAAAAGAATAATTTGACATCATATTGATATTCACTTATTGTAAGAAATTTAGACAGTCAGCATTAAACTCCAGTACATATGTTAGGCAATAGGAAAGAGCATGACACATAGACATACATGTGGAAATCACTGTAGCATCGTAAGTTTAGGGTAGCAAGGAATTTCATTTCAATGAACTAAACACAGAAATTCAGAAAAAGCATACTAAACCCAGAATTTTTCTCTCAGCATCTAGCATCTTCAAGACTGTCAAAAACAACACACAAAGCGATGTAAGTACCAGGGTAAATGAAGGGTAGAATCGTACCTGACAAGAGAAACTAAAGAAAAGTTAAACAACCCACGTGAGTTCATAGGATTTAACACTGCAGCTGAATTCTCATTTCTGATTTTATGATCAAGTGATTCTGTTATACTTTCTGTAATTATTATGTATTGTCACTCTGTCACAAAAACCACTGATAATTTAGTAAACTTTGTTGGTTGATATCTTCATATAAATAATAGCTTCCAAATTAAAAGAACTAGGTGTGATTATCCTGAAATTGTCTACTGTAGGCAGTAGACACAAAACGAGGCATTGATATGTACTCTGTTCTTATGCATCTAGGATTATGCACTTAGTAAGAGGGAACTAGATGAGAAATAGTACTGAAATGGACTCAATTGACCTTGGCAACAGGCACACTAATGTCTCTGAGACTGGAGAGCAGGGCAAGCTACTTAATCCTCAGTGTCAGAAAGCAATTAAATCTGCTAATTACCAAATTATGTATGCAAATGCTCAGATGAAGGCAAAAGAAGTAATGATTAACCATTTCGCGAGGAAATTCTTCTCTCTCTCTCCAACTGCTTCTGGGTTATTCCCAAAAGATAATATCTTCACACAGGAGCAACTTCAGCTAACTTACTGTCACACTAAATGACAAAGATAGCCTTTGCTTGCTCCTTGGAGATGATACATTTATGATCCCTAAGTGTCAGGCTGTGAGACTTGACACTGTGTTTAACACAGTCATAACCATTATGGTAATGAAATTTAGTTAAGTGAATTTATCGTAGGAGCTACCACTGGGGAATGTAGAGGTAGAGCAAATTCTAGACTTGTTTTTTGAAGGTGCCTATAAAGAGGACCCTGTAAAAGGACCTTATATTGTTAAACTAAATGTACCTGGTTTTCCACCTTCAAAAAGGAGATCACTTTTGCCAGAAACGTTTTGCTATACTCTATACAAAAACAATTAAAGTAGAACTAAAATACTCCCTAGAAATATTTTTTAGACATTTTTCCCTAAGCTTTAAGAACTCAGAATGCTGAATCAAGCACATGAAGAAGTCCAGTGCACAAGAAAAAACCTGGATTATGTATATGAAATTTAATCTGTAAGTGCCAATAAATGGTCAATGTAACATCTTCAGAAGAAACTTAGCTGCATTCCTTCCAAGTAATGTTGTTCCCTAGCATATTTATTATCCTCTAAACCATCACATTGTTGTTAGANTTGTTCTAAATAATCCTCTACATCACATCATCACAATGCTGGAAAGAGGAAGAGGAAGGTCTTCCCTAGAAACATTTGATGAGCCTTTATTTAACTTCTGCTTTGCTGTGGAGCACCTGTGTAGTCAGAGCAATAGCGTAAAGGAAAAACAAAAAGGAATACAACTGAGGAATAGCCCCTGCACATGTGTCAGTCTGCCACTTGGCCCTCAGATTCCTTTGAAGCCTGTGCCTTTTTGGTTAAAATGAAATAGAATTAAATTTCCTGATTTTTACCAAGTTTCTTCAATTTTTTTTTTCTTTGCAACTAGAAACATAATATGTTTTTTAATAATTAAGGATCAAACCAGTTGAAATAATTTTGCAAAAATGCTAAATTACCGTGTTCTGACCATCACATTGAAATTCATCTCCTGTATTCCTTGTGTCTCAGCAAGTACTGACAGTTTAGAGTCTGCAGGATTTGGTATGCAGATAAATCTAGCTTCGCTGTATGAAGCATAATTTTTGAAGAAAACTTTCATTACCTCTACTGTGGAATATTCTGTCTGTTTCAGCATTTTTATTTTTTGTTTGTTTCAAGATTTTTGGAACAGTGGTTTTCAATGTTCACTGTAGATTTACCAGATGAAGAAGACTATAGTGAAGTATGTTTTTCATGACATTGAGCTTTTATCACTCACTGGTCTCCACCACAGCTGGAACTCAGCACTCATCTATTCTTTCTAGCATGTGTTTGCAGTACGTTTTGAAATACAGAGTAAATTCAAGCGAGTATGTTATCTCTGGTTTTCAAAGATGGTTAGATATGTATTACACTCACAAATATGTCATTAATCCTGTGATATGAGAATAAAAACTAGAACATCTTTTATGAGAATTTGTGCTTCCTTTTCTTCCTCCTACCTACTTTTACTTCAGGTTTTTTCAAAGTTTGTGACAGAAGGGGACCAGGAAGATTATGCTGCCTCTAAAATGGCTTTTCAAAGGATTTAAAGAGTTCTAGGTGCTTGTGATCATAAAGATTGAATGAAAAACATAACTTCATTACATTTTTTTCTTCATTTGTAATGTAAGCGCTTGATTGTTTTTTCAGAAATATGGCTATAATCATCACTGCTAGGAAAACATATCATAGGATAACAGACTCGTAGAATGGCCTAGGTTGCAAAGGACCTTAAAGTTCCGATCCCCCATTCATGGACAGGGACACCTTTAATTAGACCAGATTACTCAGAGCTCCACTCAGCTTGGTCTTAAGCACTTACAGGGAGGGGGCACCCACAACATCTATACAATTAATAATGCATGTGAAGGTAGTAGCATGCAACGTGTTGTAGATTCATATGAAAAAGTCGTATTTCATTTTTAGCTTGCAACAAGTTCTCTGCCAACTGTAAGTTTCTATAAGACTTACTCTCCATTCAGGTCTTGAGTAACTTCTAACTGTTCAGCAGTGCAACAAAGCATCTCACTACTTTTCTTTACATGCATGATGTTTCCTACAACAGTAACAGACATGAAGACCCAATTTTCATCAATATAATCTGTATTAAAAACAATATAGCTTTATTGACTATTTCATAACCTTGATAGTGTTTCATAAGGAATATTTTCATGACAAAAAATGACACCTTGTTACACAAATGACACATTAAAAAGGATGGAAAACCTGGAAAATAATAGTGCTATTAAAAATAATTGATGAAATTAAAATTTTAATTTAACATTTTAAAATTAGCATGCTTTGAGGATTTAATGAGTTGGTTTAACTAGACAAGCTTCTTATGGGAAATACACAATTTGTAAGTGGGCCGTCTCAAAAAAAATTCTCTAGAGAATATTTAATAACTCAACATTTTTTACGTTCATGTATCAGTGATCTTTAGGTTCCGCTTAAGACTGTCAAGACACTAGCAGATAATTTTGAGGCAGCCTTATTTGTTTATTTATTTTTCTGACTTTATACTGACAAGTATAATATGTATACTGACAGGTTAATAAATGTCCCTAAATAAGAAATTATGAGTGCCATATTTGGGATAAATGACAAGTGGAGGATGATCACTGACAACTTAAGAGTTCATCTGCACCTTTACAATTTTTGTGTAATAAAGTTCAGATTGTTGCATCTTTCATATATTCATCCTCATGCATATGATTATGCCTCCCTTTCTAGTCTTGCTGAACCATCTTTTTCAAAATATAATTTAAAATTTCTCCGGGTTTCACAGACAATAGGAGAATTATCTAGTATTTAAAAAATATCTAGATACAAAAGCCTCAGGTAAAATGTTGTGCTATCTTGTTTGTGCATTAAAACAGCTGCACTAATACAGTTCTCTGTAGCAATTAAAGAGTCCAAAATACAGGGGCCAGTACTACTTTTGCAAAAAAACCCAAGCCCTCTAGATTCTGTGACTCTAGATTCACTTATTGTGTTCCTGCAAAAGGTGTTAGCATGATCAATGGATTGAAAACTTCTAAAATTGGCTGCAAATGTATTACATTCCTGTTTCCAGTTTAATGGAAAATGGGAGAACTGAAGGGATTGTCCATACTGTATTCAGTGATGGTCTTTCACAGTTAGAGAGGAGATCCTTGACAACAGAGTGCATTTCTCACAGGGATTGAGTAAGAAAGTGGATTTTCATTCTCTGAATGCTTAGATGATAAAGAAATTCAGTATATTTGAAATGAGCTCCTAAAATTATTTTCCCCTGTGAGCCAGTATAGCTCCATAGAAGATTTGCTCCTACACAGTAAGGTGCCATAATGTCGTGGGGCTAAAAAATGAAAGTAAAAACGATCGAGTCATGGTACAGCAGCTTCGCCTTGCGCTGGCGGCCCCGGCGACTGCTTTCTGCTCCGGGGCCGCCCGGCCCCATGCCCGCATGGTTTTTCGGTTGCCCTTTCCCCCCCCGGTGGCGTGGACGGCGGGCGCTGCTGCTGGGGGTGCAGCTCCAGTCCGATGCAGAGTCTTGGCGCTGTGTGGCCCCGGCTTTGCCGGGTGGCGCAGCGCGGGCTTACCAGTGCGGGCGGTGCTCGCACCGTCCAGAATCGCTGCGGGAGGCGCGATCCCTGTCCCGGGCTGGGGTTGGCCATGGCCCCGCTCCGAGCCAAGGCGGGGCCGGAGCGCAAAGCGGCAGCTGCGGCGGCGAAAGCGGTGACTTTGCCCAGCGCCAGCAGTAGACGGGGCTGCAAGCAGCGCAGGCAGCAGCACCAGAACATGACGATTCTGGCTGGACGCTGCCATGTTGTTGAGCATGCGAACCGACCACATGGCCATTGCGGGCCAGCGGCGGGGCAGCGCCAACAGCAGCGGCAGCCCAGCAGTNAGGGGCCGAAGACCACATCTTCTCCTTTTTCAGCACTAAATCCCTCCTTGGGCTAAGGGAGGGAGGGAGGGGGTGCACGGTTTTTATAATATTCTTGAGTTGTTCCCTCAGTCAAAACCAGGCAGAGGCTCGCGGCTAAGGGGATCTTCAGACCACGTGCTCCCTTCTAATCACCCCGGAGTCTCCCAGCCGGGCCCAGAGAGAGAGAGACAAGCACTATCTCCAGAGCGTCCTCACCTCAAACGCGGGCCCTGGAAAATTTAATTTGTTTATCTGTTTTGCACTTTATTTGTCGGGTTTTTGTGTTTGCACAAAATAAACTGTGATATTTGTGTGTTTTCTTCATTTTGAGGTGTGTTTGTGACTTCTCTCAGAGTCTCTGCTCCAAAATCACTGAATTTGTGGTAAAACCACCACACATAACAATGTATATTGTCTTTCAGTTTAGTGTGTGCTCTTTCTCTCAGTGTGAAATATTATGAGAAAGTAGTTGGCTCATTTTATCTGGACTATCCTGAAGTTGCATTCCGATTCTCATTTTATAGGCTACGCAGAGAAGATGCCATTTGAAAATTTAATTGCCAGAGAGGATTGTGAAGTATTCAATGAGATTTACTGCTTTTCCTTTGTGATATACCTTCACAGCAAAGTGACCCTGGTGGTTAGGAAGCATATTGTATAAATGGCATTTTAATGAGGGCTTAGAGACTATAAGTCTCCAAAGAACAATTCATTTTGAAATTTTCTTGTTATGGAGTATTTTATGGAGACATTCTGCCAGGAATCCTAATGAAGATATCCTGGATCTTTAGCCATAGACATTGTCAAAAATAAAACAAAATTCTTAGTTAATACTTTAAAGTCCACACCTGTGAAATCCAACCTTGCTGTTTAATTGAACTGATGAAAATGGCGCTGAAAGGAAAAAAGATCTTCATTTTTATGACATAAACAGGCTGCATATTTTTCAAGTTGTTGACAAGACATCTAATCACAGTACTCAGGATTCACACTAAGAATTATCATTCAGAATATAAGTATGTTGATAGCTTTTCTGTTTTCAAGGACTGCATAATGTATAATAGATGCATTATGTATTTTAATACATAGATTTTTTTTAATTCAAATTCTGCTCCTAATCTACTACAAGAGTCAAACTATCAGTCATTTTATTGCTTGTTAACTTTGGAACATAAAAATGACCATTTATATGTTAATACTTAATACTTAAGTATTTCATTACTTATCACCTTTAGGAAGAACTTGCTTTAGTGTGCTCAGTGCGATTCTGTACTGATTTCACAGTTTACTGGGATGTTAAACTCCTGTGCATCTTTTAAAACATGTCCAGGAGGCAGCCACACTGTGTACAGAAGTTTGTTCACTCACTGCAGTGGGAAGGAGAAGAGAATCAGAAGGGTAAAAGTAAGAAAACTTGTTGAGATAAGGACAGTGTAATAGGCAAAGCAAAAGCAAAATAAGGGATTCATTCACTTCTCTACCATCAGCAAGCAGATGTTCAGATTTTACCAAGAGTGCAGGAAAGAAATCAATGAGTAGCTGTTACTTGGGAAGACAAAAGCAATAACTCCAAATGTTTCTTCCTTTGTCTTTCTTTTCCCCAGCTTTTATTGCTAGGATCATATGATATGGAATGATCATTTAGTCAGTTGGCATCATCTGTCCCTGCTGTTTCTTCTCCCAGATTCTTGCGCACCCTCAGTCTACTTGCAGGCAAGTTTTTATACACTAAACCAATTATATTTACTAGTATAGAAAAAATATACTTTTGAAGTGAGGGCTACATAAGGTTTTTCAAAGCAAGAGAATGATATTATAGTAAGTGAATATATATGCAGATATATCATTACTACGGTAAAATTTGTAATAGAACTGTCACTCATGCTATTTGACGTTCAGTTATCTTGAAAACTGAAAGAATGAAAGGCAAAGAATAATTTGTATGGTTAATATTGTATCCAAAAATGGTATATACTATATATGAAAACCAGATAATTGTTTCAAACAGGTTTTTAGCCTTTGACACTGCTAGTGACCAAGACCTGAGAGAATAGGTGTCCCTTTCAGTTGCTGACAAATCCTCAGGCTAAAAGTCAGGTCACTACAATAGTCCTTTTACTTTGTTCCTGAGAGAGTGGTGTTTGAGGATTCTTGCAAGCATCACCAGAGGTGAGAACCTAATTGGGCCCAGAAGATTGGAATTCTGCCAGAAAAGTGAAAGTGTCAAATGTCAAAAAAATACCAAATCAAAATAGCTGCTGTCCCTGTCTCCGTAAGATACTGACCAAGAAATGCACAAGTAAGAATAGTAGACATTTCTGCTTAAAAATTTGATCCTTTGCTGGACTGGATATATAAAATTTAAAGGGGTCAAATCCAACAACAGAATAATCATCATTTCATTTCATAGGGGCAGTTACAAAAGTAAATAAATGACTTGACAAAATGTCATTGCAAGGAGTGACAAAAAAGGCTTCAGTGACCCCTACTCCCCCTCAGAATTCACAAGCATGCAACATTAAAAATTTGCTGCTGCTTTTGCACATCCCTCAGTAAATCAGCGATTCTACATCCCCTCCCAAGAAACCTTGTCACATGTTTTGTTTCTTTCACCCTTGTAGTTCCCTTGTTTTGGTATCTCTGTAGTTTTACAAAGCATCACAAAAATCTTCCATTTCCCAGAAAACTTTGGAAGATGCCACTCAGAGTGACTCTTCTCATAGTCTACAGGCTGCCCAGTCATGAGTGGATGGATCCAGCTGGCCACAATGGTACCCCACAGAGAGGGGACTGGTAGTCCAAGCCTGCATTGGGGGACACAGGTCAGACAGGATCCAGTTATGCATATACACTAAGCTGGGCCAAGGTTCCAGTTGGGAAAGAGTCATGAGCCTAGTTCAGCATCACTGCTCCAAGGAAGTATTGTTTCCTTAGCATGTCACAAAAGCAGTGTGACAGGTTTACAAGGTAAGTGACAGGCTTGCAAGTTACCTGAAGGCAGTCCCAGGTGGACGGACCACAGCCTGCTCATATCCGGCACCCAAGCAGCAGGAACTGGTACCAGCTGTTCTTCACAAGCTCACTTGAAGCAGCTTGCCTTTTCCAGCCCTCTCTCACCTGTCACTACGTGGTATGAGTCTGGCTCCAATGAGACTTGCTTATCCAATATTGAGGTCAACACCCCTCAGTGTTGCTTGATTAATTGGAGCAATAATTCCGCAATTATTCACTGAAGCACATCACAAGAAGAGTGTAGATGTAGTTTACAGGATGCAAAACTCTTTCGTTTATTTATGTGCCAGGCTGAGATGAATTATTCCTTAATTTGTGTCATGTCTTCTAAAATATCTTTACACAGTCTTCTAAAAATGTCTTTAGATTTTTTGGAAGAACATGCTTTGATACAAACTCCAGATTGGATTTAAACATTTTTCATCCCTTTTTCCATTTTGGATAAAAATATGTTTAAGTCAATGTTAAAAAAGTCAACCTGACTTGAATGTCTTCTTTCACAGTATATCAACAGATGCTGTCAAAATGACAATCAAGTATTTTTATAACCTCAAATTGAATTTCAGTAATATATTTAATCCAGATTGAAATTAAAATTAATTTTGGATTACATACTATCATTTTCAGAAACAAATCAATTTTATTTGAGGGCTATATTTCATGTCCCTGAATATCACACGGAGAAGCAAAAAATGTGATCTGTATAAACCATGATTTTATTCATTAAAGCTAATTATTGTATTTGACATTCACCTCAATATTTGGTGAAGGCACTAGAGAGAGAACATCAATAACAAGGAGGGAAGGGAAAGGAAAGGTAAAATTAGAAGTTTGCCCTGACCAATGACAATACCTTGAGATAATTCTCTTAAAAACATATCATTAGAGCAGTCATAAGTGACCAGCTTAAATTTAACAAAATGAGGCCTGAATATTATTTTCTTTTTAATGCATAGTGCAATTGGTTTTCTTTGTTTAGATAAAATGCTTTTTTTGGTCCTGGGGAAATCTCCTCAAGAGAGACAGACTCTCACTAAATAGTTTTTTTACTGAAAAAAATTATCCTAATCACCTGATCTTTAGAGATCAATGCAGCAGCTGCTGGGTGGGTAGCTGTAGTTAAAGAAGAAAGATGTTGAATATCAATGCCATTGTTCTCTTTTCCTTGGATTATTTTAATCAATGCAGTGTATCTGGTAAGTGTGGGGTAAAAAATCTTGAGAATATCCTTTCCTTATTTTGACTGAAAAACTTCTAATAAAGAGCTTGTTTCAATAGTAGAATCTATTTTGTCAACTGGTTGAATATTACCTGATTTTGTAAAAAATGGGGTTTTAATTTTTACTATGAAAACACTGAAAAGATAAAAAAGTTGCAGGTGAAAAATAGTTTTTAATTTTCATCAATGTGGAATCAAAACACTATTTTTTGTTCACAGAAAATTAAAAAATATTATTTCTTTCAGATTGTCAGGCTTGCTAGAATATTAAAAATATAGATATTACCATGAAAATTAAAAAGATGTGTGCTTTTTTCATTATGAGGAAGATAACAGAGGATATTTGGCTAGGTATTGGAACTGCCAATTGGAAACCACTGTTGACAATATGGAAAGCTTGACATCTTTAAGGATGTTTAGCCTAATTTAAACTTCAAACTCTGTGTATCAGATGCAATGAAATCTTTATAAACAATCATTTTTCAAAATCCATTCACTGACTTAAAGCAATAGAATTAAGGGATACAAATGAGGCAAAAGTCCCCTAGAATCAGTTCAGCAGATTAATTTTGTCATTCTGGATAAATAATCTGTATAGATTTTTTTGAGAATGAAGAACAGTTTTATTTCAGTGTACTTTGGAATCTCTGGATGACCAGGAAACTACAGTTCTATTTTTATTTAGCTTTGTAAGTGTACATCAGAGTATTACTTAATACACAGACATTATGTCCAAGTTAGAAACAATGCTCAAGCATACCTATGTTATTAGCAGTGTCAAAGGCATTTACCTTTTTACACACAGAGAATTACACACACAGAATTAAAAAGGTTGGAAAAGGCCATAGAAATCATCAAGTTCAACCTATTACCTAACTTATAAACCTGCCCAACACCATTCCATCATCTAAACCTTGTCACTAAGTACATCATCCAATCTTTCCTTAAACACATCCAGGGATGGTGACTCCACTATCTCCCGGTGCAGCCCATTCCAATGGGAAATCACTCTCTCTGCGGAAAAGTTTTTCGTAATATCCAGTCTAAACCTCCCCTGAAACAGCCTAAGATTGTGTCCTCTTGGTCTGTCGCTGGGGGCCTGAGAGAAGAGACCGACCTGTGCCTGTCTACAACCTCCCTTACAGTAGTTGAAGAGAGCAATAAGGTCTCCCCTAANTTCACCAGGAGTTTACTATGGAAGATAGTATCAAAGGCTTTGGTAAAATCTAGGTACACTACATCTACAGATTTTCCCTCATCAATCAGATGAGTTACTTGATGTTAAAAGGAAATTAAATTGGTCAGGCAGGACCTTCCCCTCCTGAATCCATGTTGACCAGATCTTGTGAGTGTAGTTGATATGTTTGACCTCGAAGGAA
>VYZS01051439.1:21236-32270 GCA_013400695.1 Neodrepanis coruscans | reverse complement strand
CAAATAGGGCGGCACCCGCCCAGGGCCGCCGCGCTCCGCCCCCGCTGCCTGTAGAGCCGGGCGGCAGCACCAGTGAAGCGGGATGAGCCGTTGCTGCCGCTCCGTGGTTGCCGCCGTCGCTGCTGCTCCATGGCTGTCGCTGTCACCACCACCGCTGGCTCACCCGGCACCGCTTCCCGCAGCCCCGGCAGCTCCTCGGGGCTCCCCGCCGCAGGCCCCGGCTGCGGGTACGGCTTACCCGGCTCCGCGCTGCTGCTGCTGCTGCCGCCACTGCCATCTCGCCCGGTGCTGCCGCCTGCAGACCTGGCAGCTCCTGGTGCATGCTGTGCCGCTGGGGAAAGAGGGGCCACTGAAAAACCCACACAGTCGCTGGGAGGAAAATAAAACCAGCCCTCGCCGCAGGGCTTTCGCTGCCGCATAGCACCGAGGTTCGCCCTGGACCAGGTCCCGCCGCTGGGCTGGAAGGCACGGAAGAGGTTCCCCCACCCCCCCGCCTCACCCGGCCGCATGTCCCATGCGGCTGGACAGAGATCGTTTTTACTTTTGGTTTTAACCCTACGACAATCCCATATTTGTCACAACCTTAAAATACCAGCAACAGCTCTGTATGAAACATATTTTTGTGTCACACAGGGTTCATTTTGCTGTGTGTGGGTTTGCACCTTCTCATTTCCCTGCTCAGGTTTCAGACCTGAAATGTCTCAAGCTCTCCAGTCACAGCATGGAATGGGTCATGCTTCCTGTTGCCCTATCTGAAGAATTGGCCTCTTTACTGAGAAAGAAATAGCAAACAATGAATACCAGTTCATTTCTTGCACATGCTTGGAAATCTGGGGCTGTTGGTGGGCATTTTCATGAATACCAGCACAAAATGGAATATCTAGTGATAAGCAGAATCGTGAATCCCTGACCAGTGTAGAACTAAATTGAAGTAATTTATTTGTGCATGTATTGGCAAATCTGATTTTATGTTATTTGGTAAGACGTAACTCATCTCTACTAATGATGTAGATGTAACTCATCTCTACTAACTCATCTCTAACTACTGAACAGTTTCTGTAACATAATCTATTAATGAAATCCAGATAGCAATGAAACACAGTACATTACTATTTTATCATTTGCTTGAGAGATTTTTAATGTACTATGATTCCACATTTCATCAGAAGTCTTACGGTTACATTTTTCCTCAATAAGAAGACAGTTGATGTTTCTTCTGTAATATTGACTGTAACTCCTGCAAACGCAAGTATCCTCTCTAGTGTACGGCTTCAGCCTGGTGAGAGTGTGTTGAGGAACCAAGTAAAACACATAGATGTGGAAAAGCAGTGATTATGCACAGTTCCCGGAAACAGCATCAGAGCGGTTCTCAATGACTATTGAGATTATTTGCTTTAGCTTTTAACGCAAATCCTGTCTTTCTATTAAATGCATATTCTATCTTCCTATTAAATGCCTTTCCTATCTTCCTATTAAATGCCTTGTATACAAGGCAAAGAAAATGAACAGAGGCTAAGCACAGTGTGTCCATTCTCCCATGCAGCATGAACCTCATAATTGTGTCCTTAAAGGCTTTCTACATATGAGGATTTGTTTTTAAATTTTGCAGAGAAGGTGTGTCAGAGCAATTGCCAATAATTACATCAATGAAAGAATAGCTCAGATCATACCTTACTGTCTCTCTCATCTTATTCCAACTTCCATACACCCTTAAAAATGCATCATAAATCTGGTTAATACTTTAAATGAGTGCTGGTATGCACATTTTGGGTGATACTTGAATGGTAGTATACATCCTTGCCAAAGGTGACCACCAGCTGACGTAACCCAAGAACAACTGTTTGGAGTAGTCAATACTTAAAAATAATCTTTCTTGTCTATGAAACTGCCCTTTCTTTGGCTGATTAGGATGTGATTTCTATTCCAAACTTGCTTAATCTTTTACCCTTAAATATCAGTTGGAATAGTGAGTAGAGGGAAAAACAATTTTGCCTCTAATATTTATACACTTTTTCCCTAGCTGTAGTTTCCAAAAACAAAGGGTTACAGCCAGAGTTGAAGTCTGACATTTTTCTTTTAATATCAAATTATTGGATAGTCACAATGACCCCAGAGTCTATTTGTTAGAGTAGCATGACTGTACTCTGGCATGAATAACTCAGAATAAATGACTTAAAGTAACCCTGCCAGTAACCCTGGAAAAAAGGAAAATTGTGCTGGAACTAAAATGATAACTTCATTGACAGTGTGCCTTAGAAGAGAAAGTTTATGACAATTATTTCTGTGAGTGACGGTTCAGGAAATTTGTACTGGTAAAGACTGAAGTCTTTAATTTTTGCATTCTTCAATGTGTCCTTGAGTGTAGAAATAAGAAACATCAGACAAATAAAATATTTCAAGGAAGAGAACTCGGGAAGGGGGAAAGAATTTATTTTAAATTTAACTCTCATATGGCTTTTATATTACTTAGAGCTGAGAAAAATGCTTTCAGCAAAACTATATTTCATGATATCTGCATCAGTTAATGCACAACACATTAGTGGTAGAGGTAATTTTTTAAAAATGGTACTGTTTTATGGAAGGTGCTAAGTAAACATTTTTGTGCTAAATTTTGACTTTGTGCTTCCAGTCTCACTGACTTGTTTTGTTTGAGACTCATGGTGTCATTTGGATATATGGTAAAAAAATAGAAAAATCTCCAAACCATAAGCCTTTGAAAAGAGGACCTTTTTCACCTTTTGAAAAATATCTCATGGCCATTTTGAGCAGTGGTGATCTGTAAAGAAAACAGATTAGAAAGTTTGATAATAGAGGAAGGAAATATTATTATCACAGCTTGAAATCTGTTAACAGGGCCTTCCAAATGGGGCAAACATTAAAGTCAAATAGAAACTCAATTACAGGAAGATTTTCAACTTGTCAGAAATAATTGCATTAATGTCAGCAATGCTGAAGGTCTAAAACAAGGAAACTATTGTACAGTGTCTCTAGAAAGAAAGATTAAAGGAATGCATAGTGTAGTTTTAGCAAAAAGTCCAAAAATGCTCACATTTATTTTGATTTTGTTGTGAGGCCAAAGACCACAGTACTGAATAAAACTGAAACATCAAGCTGTAAGTTTCTGATAGTGTTACATACAAAGACTGTGTGGTACCCAATAAGAGGAACCAATTTATCTGCTTTGCTGTGAACCAAAACTTGTAGTAAATGTCATGTACAGGACAGAGATTCAAGCAGCTTGGAGGCGCGGGACCTTTGAGATACTAACTGGTCTGTGCTTGAATTTTACTTAGTATTATAGCAGGGAATGTTCTGCATTTACAAACAAAGTCCCAGCAAAGTAAATTTTATTTAGGAAAATCTATTAAGCTATTACAGAAAACATATATCCGTTACTGATTTAAATGGGATTTTAAACTATTTTTTTACAAGAAAGACTCTGTTTCTTTGTCTCTTGATTTCCTAGCCAAGGCTGAGATAATATTTATAATACTTCTGTCTTCATAAGCAGTTCCTGTGTTCATTCTGAGCAGGAACTGCAAAGTCACAACAGGGTAAACTAGAAAAGCAAAGTAACAACAGCATAAGTGTTCTTTTCTTTATCTCTGTCTTGTGTGGTAAAAACTCATACATAAATTCCTGGATTGCATAAAATTATTTATTTACTGATTTTTTTCTTTTTCTTCTTCTTCCTCTATATATAATTCCAATAATCTATTGTGGCTTGGACCTCTAACTAGCCATTGTAGAAATTCTGCTGAAATTAATGGGAACTAAACCTATACAAGCAAGCACCTGGTGAGTTTTCAGAAATTCTTAGGCAGGTTAACCCTTTCTAAAAATCTCACTACAGTCCTTTTTGCAACTTCAAGCCTCCTGTTATCATCCAGCACATAAAGGGTGCTTATAAAAAGAGGGAGCATAACTTTTTGTGTGGGACAGATAATAACAGGACAGGTGGGGATGGTTTTAAACTAAAAGAGGAATGACTTATATCAGATGCTAGGAAGAAATTCTTTACTAAGAGGGTAGTTTGACACTGAATGAGGTTACCCAGAAAAATGATGCATATCTGCAGAAGTGTTCAAGGCCTGGTTGGATGGGGCTCTGAGCAGCTTGGTCCCACAGAAGATGTCCCTGCCTAAGGTAGAGGAATTGGAACTAGAGGATCTTAAAGGTCTCTTCCAACACAAACCATTTTGTTATTCTACATCTGTGATCTCTTTCTAAATCGGTAAGTAATTTTCACAGGTCATTAGATGTTATGAAATTAACTGCTTTGAGGTATATTCTTTACTTAATTAATCAGTTGAAATATCTCCCCTAAGTTTTTAAATTTTTTTTGGCTTTACAAAACCATGAGTGAGTTATGTCACATGGCTGGAATGGCTTCTCATGAAAGCGTGACCCGTGGAAGTGCCACAAATATTAATTTTCCTTTAATCTCCACAAGCTATTGAAGTTGCACAACATTAACACTCAATAGTTAATACAAATATTTTAATAGCCAAAGTGACACCCACACTGTCAGAGCCAGTATTCTGCTAACAGCCAGGGTCAGTAACACTTTTATAGGGCCAGACCAAATACTTTCCCAATTAGTACATTTCCTAAAATTATTTCATGGACCAGTGATGAGAAAGAAATGTTCGACCGCTGGTCATGTTCTCTCCTAACGTCCCTTCATCTTTGGAAATCTGTTCTCATTTTTTTACACCAGACCTGCTTCCAAACTCTGTACTTTGTTACAAGAGCACAGGACTTTCCAATAAACAAAGTAAAGTACACACCAGAAATGGTCTGAGTTTGTGTTAGTTATTTATTTTCACATCACAAAGAGATTTGCAGACCACCTTCTCAAAGCTGCATGCAGTTGTTTTTCTACACCAGGGATGTAGAAACAAGGCTGAGAAAGTACTGAGCTAGGATTCAAGAAACTAGTAACATAGCTTAATTTGTACCATAATTCCTTTTGGCTCTCCTATTTCAATAACTTGGTGCTATCGTAATTCTGCATCAGATGCAACACATGACCTTGAGAAGACAACAACTTTGCATTTAAGTGCATGGATTGCCCTCCAGACAGGATATCAGGGTGCATCATGACTCCTTCCACCTCATGTGCATGATATTTTTTCCTTAGAAACTAGGGCATGGCAGAAGAGGAATGGATTGGGCCTCATTTTTCTCTGGTATGAAATCACAGTGCAGCGAGGAGATGCATGAAGATGTAGAACATAAAGCGCAATCACAGTTCCAGGAACTCAGTGTCTCTGGGACAAATAAATTTATTATTCAACCCATTTTACACTCTTGCACCTTTTTAATGATGTGGATCCATCCACTGACTATTGGGCTCTGAAGCCCCGGGTAGGATAATAAGCTTAAGAAAGATAAACCCCATTCCCTCCTTCCTACCCCGACTATTTATACTGTCTCACATGTTTGCAGTTTAGGGGAACAGTATGGACATTTGTAGGGCATAGATTCATCACACCCCACAGAAGAGAGTTACCTGAGGCAGTTCAGTAAGGAAATTCTTTGCCCTGACAAGTGCTTCCTGATAGTACTTGAGCCAATTAAGACTAAAATCACTTTCTGAGAGTACCTGTTTCTCATCAATAACTATGGAATAGCTGAATAGGGCAGCCCAGAGAAATATCTAACATTGTGTGGGAGAAACCCATCCTGCATTTTCTCCTTCTGCTGGAAAGTCTAGAAGAGTTCCCGCACACTCTGGTCACAAAAGAAAAAACTTCACTTGGTTGCAATGTTTGCATACATCAAATGAAAACCTGCATGAGTAAAGGAGTGTATGTGGAAATAGAGGATTTTACCTCTTGGTGGGTAATGACATGCTTGATGATTTAACCTCACACATGCCAGATGACACTGTTCTGTCCCAAAGAAGCCTATTTTAATATGGCAGAACATGCTTTTGTCGTGTGAATATTTACTTTTTCATTTTTTGTCATCAAATTGTCAGAAATCTCGGATGTGCAAGGGAAGTATAAGCAAATGAGAAGTTTGCAAAGATCTTCAGACTGAATTTGAAACCTCAAACTTAGGGAAGACTGTCCACTTATTTGCTGTTTCAGTCTTGTTAGAACTACTTAGTTCTACTCACTGAGTTTTCCATTGCTGACCATTATTTTTATTTGGACAGATCATCGGCAATATGATCAGTGAGGTTTTAATCTGCTGTCAGTACATGATTGTAACATATTAACATGATTGCAAGATATAATTTTGTCCTATTTTAAAATGTTTAAGTGAGTGAGGTACATAAAAAAATGGAAGAACAGAGCCTTCTATCTTCCCTTAGCCTAAGAGAGACATTCCATCACATTACCAGACTGCAATTTAGCAAGGACTCATTCAAAATGTTGATAATGTATTAAATAGTTTTGAGCAGAACAGCATAAAGAATCTCTGCCTGCTGACTAAAATTTATAGCTGTGGCTTACATAGTAGCTTAGCAGTTCACATATGGCTTATGTCAATGGCAGAAACCATGTTATTTTCTAAATCACATTGATTTGTTATGTGGTACTGAAAGATCTTAAACAGAATCATTGGCTATAAATTACAGAATCTAGTCTTCTACATTCTTATCTGTGTTTCAGATCCATCAAAATGAGCCCAAGAGTCAAGTCTTCTATGTATACAATGCTACTAGTCAAAGAATAAGAACTAAGACCGTTCAATTTCCTCTTTTTTTGGAGCCAAGCCAGACTGACATTTTCCTTTCTGTTAGTTTTGGCAAAGAGGAAAGAGAAGGAAAACTTTACTGCTCTGTTACTGATGGTTTTTTTATTTTGTTTTTATTAAAAATGTTGAAACATGGGCCCTCTGTCAAAATTATTTTATTATTGAAAGCTGGGTGGGGTGAATGAACTGGCAACAGTTCAGAAAGCCATTAACGGCACAGATAATGGGGAATCCTATTCAGCCTCCACAGCACTGCAATACTTAATTGTAATAAATTTTACTGAAATCGGGTTACTGATGTGTACAGTTAATGAATCGGTAAAGATTCAAAGGTTAATCCTCTGGGAGGTAACGAGCTCTGCCCATCTGATATTGTAACCAAAATATGATATTTGTTAGTTACATGATGATATTTTTTGGGCATACAACAGAAAAAATGAGTTTTTATTGGCTGCAGCTTTGTTAGGTCTCCAAGACCAAAACACAGAAAAAGCAACAACTCTAATGGTGATTCTTGAACCACAGACAAAACTTAAATATATTAGAGGTGAAATGTGACTCCTTGAATAAAATACATTGTCAGACATCAAAGGAATTGCTCAAGAAGCAGAGTGTTCCCTGAAGCAGAGTTGCATGTGTGCCCAGGAGTGCCCCCATCTCAACTCTTAGCCATTTTCCAGCCAGCGCAACCCATCTCCTGAGAGACATGAGAGACATGACGGCCGTGTGGAATTTGGGAGGGGTGGGGGAGAATATGCAGTGAAGTCTCTTAAGAACTTCTCTAACAATAAAGCAGCTTTCTAGAAACAAAGAAACAGGGTCCAAGCAGGCTCATAATTTAAGTGAAAACAGGAATGGAAAGGAAACAAAAGGTAATTCAATGAAAAACAAGATGGATGGGTGAGGTTAAGAAAGTCTATGATTAACGCCATTGCTTCACCCTCAGGAGACACACATTCAGATCTTGTTCTGCCACACCTATTTTGTTGTGCTAGACATGCTATTTGCATGTCTCTGGCCCAAACCCTCCCTCTTCTCCTCCACCACTTTATACAAGGATAATGATAGCTACCACACAGTGCGGAGAAAAATGCTGAAGCCTGTGAAAGGTGAAGATCTTGCAGGTATTTGCAATGAAAGAGCACACTCCTATTGTCTTTGACAATCCATGGCTTTACTCTTTACTGCCAATTCGTAGCAGAGTGACATAGTCTAAGTAAGGCTGTCGGATAGTGAAACATGATGATTCCTCCAGCATATTGATTCCTCTATAGAGTTGCCCATAGGCCAGCAAAGCCTGGAAAATGCAACTGCTGATGGGAACATTTGGAGAACATGCCCTAACTTGGTTCCTCATCTCTTCACATCTCTTGACACAGAGTGACAATCCATGAAACCAGATCTTGTTATGTATCCACAATAGTTCAGTTTTAGGACTTCTGCTTTTTCCTGCTTTTTTTCTGCACATGGAACAAAGGTTCAGGTATAGTATTAAAAAAAAAATTGGTACTTTATTCCCTGCTTGGATAGACCTCTCTGGCACCAGGGACATAGTAAAATAAATATAATGTAGTCTAATTTATTTAACAATGAAGAGGGATGATAAATATCATGTTATTTTTCTGTAACACTTCAACAAATAAATCTTAAGTTACTTTCTGAGAAAGGTGCTGTAGACATCATTACAAGATTTGAAAGACAAGAAGCTGATGAACATAGAAGCAAAGGGCCTTGCCCATGGTCACTCAAAAGATCAGAGGCAAAGTGACTGTTTCTTTGAGGTCTTCGTAAGGTCAGAAGACCTCCTATAAAGATTTATGCTATTCTTCCCTATTGATTTGTCAACAGGTTACAAGGGAGCCAAGCTGAACATGTTCTGGCTCAAGCTACCAGGATAAAGCAGTATCTCTGTGTACCAGGCTGAGTCTTCTACTTTGGGACAGATCAACAATTGCCAGGAAACAGAACGAGCGTATTTCAGTCCAACTCAGATGCATGCTATTTAAGAGCCAACTTGAAGATGTCCTAGGCTTCAGTCTGGAAGTTAATGCAGGCCTGGGATGACTCCCAGCAGATAGAACTAACAACTTCCAGGCCCTTTGTGCTGAAAAACAAGTTATAACCAAAGGACAATGGAGGAACAGCTGATGCCTTTGGAATTTACCTCCCGTTTATTTCGAGTTCTGAATTTCCTGTGTCTGAACATATCCTACTCTCTGTGACCATCTTGATGACAAAGAACTATCAGCTACAGTGGAGATGGAGGGTTGAAAGAGGAAGAAAGGTATATGCTATTGTGTCAGAAATCTGTGTGCTCCTCTGTGGTCCGTCTTTCTTTTGCGAGGCTTCAAAGTGATTTGTAGTTATTGTTTGTAATGTGATGTTTTTAGTAACAGCCTACCTACAAGTAAATCTGCAGGTAAAATATTCCTGTAGCAGGAAAATTCTGGTTCTAACCCAGCTTAATATTAATGCAATCAACTGTCTATTTCAGAATCTGTAGATGTCAATGATGTCTGAGGGTCAGGGTCTATCGAGATCTATATAAAGTTTGAGATTGTGGATCACAACGACATTTTCACTAAAGGGCAGCGTATAATCTCATAGAAACCAATCATTGTCTTAAAATGATGCACATTAAAGCATTTACCTTATTTGCAGATAACTGCTTGCATTGATATTTCAGGACAGGCTTTTTAAATTAGTAATGATAAAGATTTGATTACATTTTCAAGTCTTCATAGAATAATCTGATGAGTCATTAATGACATTAATAGTATTAAAGAGACCATATGCTATTTTCTAAGTTCAAGACAAACACAGAGAAGAAGAAACATACTAAGTAGTGGGCTCCTATGGAACTATTAGACAGGATAATATATTGGGTTGAAAATACATTAGATGTTGAAGTATCATTTTTAATGAAAAACCAGCAGGAAGGTGGAAAGCTGAATTTTAAATGTACTTTGCTTCTTTTCTTCTTCCTTAATACACATTGGGTCAGGAGGTAGTCAGCAGGAGTTCAGCATAAAGGTTTGAAACTGCAAAAATATGTCTTTATAGTTAAGCTACTTTCTTAGTGCCAAAGGAGGATTTATAATGTGAAAAAGAGAATTTGAAACTTAAGCATGGTAATTCAGGAAGTTTTGGAGAGAGTTAGAGCAGTATTTTTGTTTATCTTTTATTGCAGATTCTGTGCTTATATTGAGATTTAATTAGTGTAAAATTAAGGAATACCAACAGAATAATAAAATGAGATTGCTATGGCTGTATATTTTAGAAGAAAATATTAATTTATTGAACATAAAATAGGTTTACATATTTGTAAAAATACATATATGTATAAAGCAGATCAGTTATGAAAGGTAAGGAGGGGTCACTGCAGAAAGCAAGGCTGAGGGTGATAAAATTTTTAAATCATAAAATAGTAAGTGCCATGATGACCAAAGCAAGCTCCAAAGCATGTTATGGCAGCCATGAGACTTAGTATACAGCATGTAAGAGGTTAGAATTCAGAATTGCAGTTCAGCACAACAATCTTGAATAAAAAGAAATATTCCTGAAATACCTCCTAAATATATATTTTATTATAATTGCCTAGTGACCAAGTTTATTATACCACCATTTGTTGACTGACTCCATGAAGTAATTTTTTTATGGACTGTCCCTGAGCTATCTTCGAGTAATTTAATGTGTATGAAATAACCAGGGAAATAACCAATGTCATGTTCAACAGCAGAAATGCATGACAGAAATGCATGTTCAGATTCCATATGCTGCATGTGGGCACACACAGATCAGCTATGTTCATCTACAGCATGTGGCTGAGAAACCCAATAAACTTATCCCAGTCTTTGGTTTGTGTGATCCTTGCAGATGTGTGAGGAAAAATAGGTCACTGTATCTCGAGGAAAACATGAAGTTATCAGGGTGATGAAAGAATTAAACATGCACAGCAGCTTAGGAACTGAGATGCTGAGGGAATGATGAAAGAATGACCATGGGATATTCTTGTCGATAAGAGAACAAGAAGAGAGAAGTNCTATCTTCTGATGAAAAACTTCTTTAGTTTTTTTCTCAAGTTTTAGAGATGTTTCCTAAAGAAAATAACATATTGTCTTCTCCTTCAATTTTCCTCTACCATCAAGATGCAAAGCAAAAACAAAATTGAGGCTGTTTCTTTGGCACATGAAACAGGTGGAACATTTCTTCTTTGTCTTTGTCCAACATGAAAGATTGTTGCATCTCTGAAGTTTAAGGCATGTGTCCTTTGGAGTAATGCCCCTTCCGCTGGTTCTCCTCAACTATTGGCAGCTGCTCAAC